>CABHPQ010174332.1:0-40541 GCA_902168405.1 Peromyscus aztecus
ATCCACCTGCCTCTGCCTCCCAAGTGTTGGGATTAAAGGTGTGGCCCCACACCTGCCTATATGTGTTATCTAAATTATTAATTCCAGTCTAAAAGAGTAATCTTATTTTTGTTTCATATGCACCTGATACCCAAGATTGTAGATGAACTGATATTTCATTTTCTATAATGTATATGGAGTAAACTTTGCACATATGAAGTGTGATAAAGTATCACAACTGGCATCATGATACTCTAGTTGTTACCAATGCTTGAATATCTGAGAGGTTCTCACTGGTGATGTGGAACATACTGGCAGTTTTGGAGACGATTTCCTGAGATCAACTCAGATTGAAGCTTGATATATTTGTATCTTTTACCTTTTTGTAAAATGTCCCATGGCACCATAAACTTTGAGGAAACTGGATTACCTTAGTTTTCTCTCAGAATTTTGGTATTCATTTTCAATCTTTTGGTGTTTCCTTATGTTTCCTAAAATACAGATCAAGACAAATCATTATGGATCATTATATTACAGTAAAAACATTAGTAGATTCCAACTCAATTCATGGTATGAAGTGACCCTATCTCAGATATTTACCCTCTCCCCGCCCCCCCCCCTTTTTCAGGACAGAGTGTGAACACAGTCTCCCACTACCACAAATTATACAGTCAAGTTTTCTGCATTTGGAGAAAGCACAGGGGTCAGCACATAACAAGTGGAATGGATGAGTCTCACTTTGGGAAGACCACCTTCCTGACTGTGGTGTCTCCCCTGTCAGGTAAGTATATCTAAATGTTTCTTTGCCATATTTCAGTACATGCAGCAGCAATGATGAACTAGAAGCACTTTTGTTTGATTGACTTATTATGAGACTGATTATGTCTTTACCTATTGACACCATGTTTCTCAATATTTCCTTCATCACATCTTTGTAGAGGTCCTTTTGAGATAGATCCAGCATAGTCCACTCCTCCATGGTGAAGTGCACAGCCACATCCTCAAAGGTCACTGACTCCTAAAAGAGCACACATATATTTCCACAAGAATGAACCTCACAGTACCAGCTATCCAGACTTCATAAGAAGTTATTGTGACACTAACTGTGTTCCATATATGTTCAAGTTGTCTTAGTGTCTTGTATAGTGGTATTCTATTTGTACTGAAATGTGATTTTATTTGTATGTTAATAAATAAAGTTGTCCAGAGGTCAGAGTTTAGCAAACCATAGCGAGAGCTGGGCGTGGTGGTGCACGCCTTTAATCCCAGTACTCAGCAAGCAGAACTAGGTAGATCTCTGTGTGTTCAAGGATACAGTCAGCATTGGAGACACACGCCCTTTGATCTCAATACCAACCATAGAAGACTTGGAGGTCTGCACAGACAGGCCCTGACGAGGCAGTCACGTAGTTACAGGCAGTGATGAGACAGCCACGTAGTTGGGTTTACAACCAATGAGAAGGAAGAACCAGAACTCTTTATAAGATTAAACGCACAGGAAGTAGCTCCCTTTTCGGAGAGGTTTCTTGGTGGAAGAAGCTAGCCAGCAGCACGCGGGTAAGCTCCTAACTCTGACCTCTTGGGTTTTTATCTTTACCTTGGCTCTGTGTTTCTTATTTAATAAGACGGTTGGTTACATCTACAGTCTTGGTCACCACATTTTTTTTTTCTGAGACAGGGTTTCTCTTTGTAGTTTTGGTGCCTGTCCTGGATCTCACTCTGTAGACCAGGCTGGCCTCGAACTCACAGAGATCCGCCTGGCTTTGCCTCCCGAGTTCTGGGATTAAAGGCATGCGCCACCACTGCCCAGCTGGTCACCACACTCTTACTGTTCATACATCCCAAGATTCTCTAATACAGTAATTTTGACAGTAGATTGGAACAGTTGGTTAAAGTAACAGCAGAATAGGACCATCTTTGCCCTCATAAGCTGTGCTAATTTCTCTTTCTCCTCTGGGTCACTGTGACAACTTTTATAACAAATTCTGATTATCTAATGTTCCAAAGAAAATTCAAGGCAGATCTCTGTGAGTTCGAGGCTAGTCTGATCTACAAAGTGAGTTCCAGGACAGACTCCAAAGCTACACAGAAAAACCCTGTCTTGAAAACCCAGAACCTTGGCATCGTCTGATCGTTAGATCGGAAGAGCGTCGTGTTGCAAAAGCGCTTTTGCCGGGTGACCTTTAATCCCAGACCTCGGGAGGCAGAGCCAGGCGAATCTCTGTGAGTTCAAGGCCAGTCTGGTTTCCAGGACAGGCGCAAAGCTACACAGAGAAACCCTGTCTCAAAAAACCAAAAATAAAAGAAAAAAAAGAAAAGAAAGAAAGAAAGAAAGAAAGAAAGAAAGAAAGAAAGAAAGAAAGAAAGAAAGAAAGGAAAAGAAAAAGAAAAGGGAAAATCCAATATAAGCTTTCCCAAGACTACATATTCTTACAAATGCTGAAGGAAAACATTTCATTTCTCTTGGTATCTGGGACCTGTGATTAACAGTGATTCCTCCTTATATAACTATAAAAATGATGTAGCTTTCCTAAACAGTTGATGCCAATTGTATGTGACTTTTATATACATTTCCATGGTATTACCAGAGAGAAACTATTTGGTTAGACTCTATATTTTCTGAATGTTGAATTTTTATGGTGTTTTGAATAAGATTGGTCCCCATAGGCTCATATATTTGAATGCTTAGTCATTAGGGAGTGACTGAGAAGGGTTAGGAGGTGGGGCCTTCTTAGAGTAGATATGGCCTTGTTGGAGGTAGTGTGTCACTGGGATGGGCTGTGAGGTTTCAAAAGCCCCTGCCAGGCCCAGTCTCTCTCCTCTCCTCTCCTCTCCTCTCCTCTCCTCTCCTCTCCTCTCCTCTCCTCTCCTCTCCTCTCCTCTCCTCTCCTCTCCTCTCCTCTCCTCTCTCTCCATCCCTCTGTCCCTCCCTCCTTCTCCCTCCCC
The DNA here is from genome assembly GCA_902168405.1 of Peromyscus aztecus. Classification (NCBI taxonomy): domain Eukaryota; kingdom Metazoa; phylum Chordata; class Mammalia; order Rodentia; family Cricetidae; genus Peromyscus; species Peromyscus aztecus. The sequence goes on from CABHPQ010174332.1 coordinate 2,926, forward strand.
CCTCCTTTCCCCATGCCTCTGGGCCTGCCAATCAGGTTGTAGCACTCAGTTACTGCTTCAGCTCCCTACCATGATGAAAACGGACTAAACGTCTGAAACTGTAAGCAAATTCCCAACTAAATGTTTTCTTTTAAGGGATGGCCAGACTGCAACCCACAGCTCCAGAGAGGCTAGCTAACAAGGAAAGACCCTAGGAGGGACATATGGATGACCCAGCGAAGGAGAAGTGCATGAGATCTACATGAGTGGACTGGCTGTGGTGGGGGGGGGTTGGCGGAGGGCAATGAGAACATAGGGAAATGGGAGGGTCGAGCTGGAACAGGGACAGAGTGGAAGGGCAGGGAGGGAGATACCATGATAGATGAGGACATCATGGGAATAGGAAGAGGCAGGGTGCTTTGGAGGCTCTCAGGAATCCACAAGGATGACCCCACCTTGGACTGCTGGCAGTGGTCCAGAGGGTGCCTGGTCTGGTCTACTCTGGTGACCAGTCCAGCGAATACCCTAACTGTCATCATAGAGCCTTTGTCCAGTGACTGATGGAGGCAGATGCAGAGATCCACGGCCAGGCACTAGGCTGACCTCTGGGAATCCAATCAATGGGAGAGAAGAGGGATTCTGCAGGTGGGGGACGTCGAGATCATGATGGGGAGACATGCAGAGATGACCGGCCACACTAGAGGAAACCCATGAACTGTAGACTAGTGGCTGTGGAGCCCCCATGGGACTGGACATGGCTCGAACTGTTGGGGAGGGGCACCCAGGCAGGGGGATCGGGATCCATCCCTGGTGCCTGGGCAGGCTTTTGGGAATCCAGTGCCTGTGGTGGGATGCCTTGCACAGCCTTGGTACAATGGGAAGGGGCTTGGACCTGCCTAGGCTCAGTGTGCCGGACTCTGCTGACTCCCCATGGGAGACCTTGATTTGGGGGATGTGGGGATGTGGGGTGGCTTGGGAGAGAGGACTGGGAGGTGGGAGGAGGGAGGAGGTGGGATCTGTGGGTGGTATGTAGAGTGAGTAGAAAATTTCTTAATAAAGAAAAAAAATGTTTTCTTTTATAAGAGGTGCCATGGCCATGGTGTCTCTTCACAGAAATAGAACAGTGACTAAGACAAGTGGATAGTATTGAATCACTCTTCTCAGAACTTGTTAGGGACTTGAATATATCCTCTGTGATTCACTATAAACAACATTTAGAAGTGTGTACCTGTTTTCTCATAGAGTATTCTTAAATAATAATTTGATAAGACTTGTGATATGAGGCCAGAGAGATGGCTCAGCAGTTAAGGTTACTGGCTGCTCTTCCAGAGGACCTGGATTTGATTTCTAGCACTCATGAGGCAGCTCACAACTGTGCAACTTCAATTCCAGGGAATCAAACCCTCTCTTCTGGTCTCTGCAGGCACCAGGTGCACATATGCATTACATGGATGTACACTCAGGCAAAACAACCATATACATAAAATAAAACAAAATAATCATTTTTACTTTTTTTTTTAAAGACCTGATGGTACATATTGATTTTCAACTTGTCAGAATCTAAAAATCACCTAGTAGACAAGACTCTAGCTATGTATGTCTGGGATTATCTTTACATTTTAGGCAGAAGGACTTACCCTGTATGTGGGCTGCACCATTCACTAGACTGTGGGAAAGTGAATTCAGAGGACAGAGGTACTTAAGCATTGTAATTCATTGCCTTCTGCTTTCTGACTGCAGATTCAATGTGAGCAGCTGCCTCCAACTCCTGTTGTCAAGCTTCCCCCAATATGATAGATTGCAACCTTGAACTAAATCCAGAATAAACCCCTGCTCTCTTAAATTCCCTTCTCAGGAGTTTTGTCACAATACAATACAAGAACTTATACAGGACTGATTAAGGGTAATTCATTTTCTAATAAATTAGTATTATCATTTTTATTTGGGAATGCAATGAATAATGAAAAAATAAACAGCTCTTACTACCATGTGTCCCCTCATAGACATGCATGAAATTCTATAACTACTAAAAGTGTGATGGTATCAGGCAATGGTGGTACACACCTTTTATCCTAGCACTTGGGAGGAAGAGGTTGGTGGATCTCTGAGTTCGTGGTCAGCCTGGTCTATAGAGCAAGTTTCAGAACAGCCAGGGCAATACACAGGAAAACTCTGTCTTGACAAAAACAAAACAAATAAACAAATAAAATAAGAAGTGTGGGGTTGGGGATTTAGCTCAGTGGTAGAGCACTTGCCTAGCAAGCACAAGGCCCTGGGTTCAATCCTCAGCTCAAAAAAAAAAAAAAAAAAAAAAAAGAAGTGTGATGGAGGATTGGAAAAAATAAAAGAAGTGTGGAGTGTGGTTAGTGCTAATTGTCACAACCTAGTCTAGAATAATCTAGGAGACAAAACTCTGGGCATACCTAAGAGTAGTCATCTATATTAAAGTTAGCCTTCGAGAAGATCTGTGAAGATCTGTGAAAGGTTATTTTGATTAACTGATGTGAGAACTACCTTAGTTATGGGCAGAACTGCTCCCCAGGGAGGTACTCGTGAACTGTGTGCTTCCCTGATATGCACTAGCATTAATTTAGCATTCTCTGTTTCTCGGTTGTAGATGATGTGACCAGGTGCTTCTTGACTTCCCCACTAGGATGGACTGTACTTTTGACCTGGGACCGAGAGAAAAAAACTTTTTTCTTAACTTGCTTTTTTGAGGGCATTTACCACAGTAACAAGAAAATGAACTAAGACAAAAACTGGTACTGAGAACTGTGGCTGTTGCTGTTGTAAACTGGACTATGTGGTTCTTTGGTCTTTAAAACTGGTTTGGGGAGGTATGGTGGTTTGAATGTGAATGGCCCCTATAGGCTCATATATTTGAATGTTTGGTCCCTACTTGGTGGAACTATTTGGGAAGGATTGGAAGGTGTGGCCTTGTATGAGGGGGTGTGTCACTCAGAGTGGGCTTTGAGGTTTCAAAAGCCCATGCCATTTCAGTTGGCGTCCTGCCTTGTGGTTGTTGTTACAACATGTAAGCTCTCAGCTACTGCTCCAACGCCATGCTTGCCTGCCTGCTGACATGTTTCCCATCCTGATGGTCATGGGCTCACCCTCTGAAACTCTTCTGTAAGTTTCCTTGGTCATGATGTCTCTTCACAGAAATGAAAATAAACTTGAGTGTTTCTGTCCTATTTTGGTAACAATGTGTTGTGCATAGATATAAATATATTAAACAGATATTTGTATTTTCTTTCCTCTATGACTTTATCATGTAATGTAACATCAAGATAATATCAGTGGTTGAATGTCCTTCAAGAGATATTGTTACCTATTCTAAAATATATAATTGTATTTGTGGTTGTATATGGGATACTTATATCGTGTTAGTTGTAATTATGGCTTGGCTATTGTTTTTATTATTTTATTTATTTACTGATAGTTTTTTGAGACAGGATTTCTACTTGGCTGTCCTGGAACTTGCTCTGTTTGTCCTCTAACTCAGAGATCCACCTGCCTCTGCCTCCTAAGTGCTGGGATTAAAGGTGTGTGCCACCATTGCCTGACTACTTTTATTAATGTATTCGGTCATAAGGGGATGATTGTGATTAAAGTTGATAAGGGGTGGACTTATGATGATTAATCTTGGTCGTGAACTTGACTACATCCAGAATTAAATGAAACCCAAATGGTGAAAGACTTTCCTTGGTTGGATTATTTGAGGTGGAAGACCCACCTTAAATCTGAGCCATGCCTTCTGGCATCAGTCCCCATAAATGGACATGGAAGAGGAAAGCTTTTGCTTTTTACCTGCTTACCTGACTTTCACTGGAAGCTCATCTGTCCTGTTCCTGAGGCACTCCTTCACTGGTGTTAGAGCCTACACCACTGGGATTCTAATGTAGACCAAAAACTGGCAGCTCTCTAGGACATCCCTGGGACTCCAGCTCCAGATTAGGACAGCTGACATCCACTCTCATGGACTGAACAATTGTTGGATCCTTGGTCTTTGCATCAGGAAACAGCCACAGTTGGACTACCTGGACCACAGTCTATAATTGTGTGTGTGTGTGTGTCTGTAACTGTGTCTCTGTGTGTGTCTGTATGTCTGTGTGTGTGTGTCTGTGTCTGTGTGTGTCCATTCTATCAGTTCTGTTCTTTAGAGAACCTTGACTTATACAGGAGGAATATACAAGTGTTTTGAACTTTTGATTAGAAAATCCCCTGAATGATTCAAAGAGAGTTCAGTTAAGGAGCCATGCCTGTGAGAACTTTTGAGACATGAAGTCTGAGAAAGGAGCTGTAATTGAGATCAGCACCACTGAAGCAAGTCCTCCGGTGCTACGCTAGGACAGTAGGAAATGTGTCTGAGTACAAAACTGCACCTGACCAAGGCTCTGGCTGCAAGCTTCGGAGGCTCCACCCTCTGCAGCAAAACTTGGTCGTGCCATCCATATAGTGCTGACTTCAAATAAATGAAAGACACAAAATTAAGGGGGGGGGGGTCACATGGCACCAATGCCCAAGTGATGTATGGCAGAACTAGCATATCTTCAAAGAGGCCTAAGGAGTCATTCTGTGAAGCTTAGACGAGAAATGCTAAAAGGTGCCAGTGTGAAGATAAAGATAAAGGCTTTTAGGTGGGGAAGGATGAGATCATGAACTAGTTTTATCCAGAGGTAAGGGATTTTTTGTAATGTAAAAAAGGAAAAGCTAGTGAGATAGGACAAAAAGACAGGAAGGATTTGAGGGACACTGTACAGTGAGCAGCAAACAGAAGACAGGCCTGAACCCCAGCTCAGATTTAGTTGTTCCGCAGGAAACTTCAGCAACCACTGAGAAGGCCAAGAGTGCTTATGAGACACAGTACGTTTCTTAAGGGATGGAGCCGGGTGGTGGCGGCTCAAGCCTTTAATCCCAGCATGCAGGAGGCAGAGGCAGGCAGATCTCTGCAGGTTCGAGGCCAGCCCAGTCTACAAAGTGCCAGGACAGCCAGGGCTACACAGAGAAACCTTGTCTTGAAAAAACAAAACAAACAAGCAAAAAAGACATCTTGTCGAAAAGAATAATATATGTGCACAGACATACATGCATCAAAACATCTATATACATAAAATAATAAAAGAGTTTTTGAAAAAATTCAAATTCATAGTCTAGCTTAGGACGCACAAATTATAGGTCTACATAAATGAAGTAAAATGTTTCTATTTAAATCCATCTTTATGTATGGCTATATGAATATAAATATTGTCTACACGTGCTTGCATTTTTTATATTGTATGTGCAAAAACAGAATGGCTCATAAGATGAATAAGTTAAATTAGTCCAAATATTTCCTAGTTCATAATGTAGCTAGAATTTTAAATCTCAGCACGCTGATTCTGGAAATCATGACAGACGAAGCTTGGCCACGGGTCCCAACAGGCCAGTTAGAGACACAGCAATGAGGGTGAAAGAGCAGCAGCTCTATACAGCAGCATGGTCTGCCTGGGAGAACAAACAAAGGGGTCTGGTGATAGTAATCTGGTTTCTGGGAGATGACATGAGTTTCCAGTAAAAAGGAAGAAGTTTAGAGCAAAGCGGTATGCACCAATATGTTTGGTCTCTTTTCTGTGGTCATTACCTCAGTTCTTAGTCTGTAAGGCGGTCAAAGATTCTTGTCGGTGGGGCTGGAGTGATATCAGGCTTGGCGGTGGGAGCTCTGGCTGTTCTTCCAGAGGACTGGGGTTTGGTTTCCAGCACCCACATGGCAGATCTCAATTGTCTGTAACTCCACTTCGAAGGGAATCCATTGTCCTCTGGCTTCCAAGGGCACCAGGCATACATGTGGTGCACATACATACATGCAGGCAAGAAGCCAATACACATAAAATAAAAATAAATCTTAAAAAAAAAAAGATTCTTATTGTTTCCTAGGAATTAACTGGTCCTCAGGCGAGGGAGGCCTCATGTGGAAATGGTTCTTGCTCTGCAGCTCTAAAATCTAAGACAGCTAGTGTTAAGATAAAGGCTGTCTCTATGCTTCCAACTTTCCCAAAGAAAAGCAATGGGTACCAAACTAGACTGAGATGCTAGAGTTTTCTAACTACTTTTTTGTTGCCTTACAGGCCAAACTTAAAAGTAGTCCTTTTTAAACAAAAACACACTTTCTAACTGCCTGTTATAAGAGGCCTTAAATCTTTTTTTGTTTTTTTGTTTTTGTTTTTGTTTTTTGTTTTTGAGAAAGGGTTTCTCTGGGTAGTCCTGGCTGTCCTGGAACTTGCTCTGTAGACCAGGCTGGCCTCAAATTCAGAGATCCACCTGCCTCTGCCTCCCGAGTGCTGGGATTAAAGGCTTGCACCACCATTGGCTGGTGGATAACTTAAATCTTTAACATGTTGGTTAATTAAAGTTGGTTGAAAAATAATAAATGAATAAATAATTAATCATGTATCTTAAGGATGACTAACATGTTTTAGAGGCATATAACGTAGAGCTTCTAGGATTTTCATTAAAATATGAAGTTGTGAGGCCTGGAGCAATGGCTCAGCATTTGAGAACACAGGTCTTACAGAGAACCTGAGTTGATTTCCTAGCACTGACACCAGGTGGCTCACAATGGTCACTGCTCTAGAGGCGGTGGCACCTGGGAGAACGGAGCCCATATATGAGGGGGACTAAAGTCTCACGCAATAGCCAACTTCATTCATAGCACCGGACAATTTTCACTCTGAGGGTTAAGAGGAGTCACATGAGTAAAGTGTGCAATCACAAGGACAAGCAGCATGTGGCAGACCAGCCACACATGGCAAAGGTGTATTTTTCCATAGAGGTACATAAACAAATAACAGTAGCCTGTTGGAATGAATAGTTTGAAGTAAACTCATTCTATCCAGTATACCTGGGAAGGGCACAAAAAACACATCTGAAGAACAGTTTTGAAGAAACCGAGGCCACAAGTCTTGTTTTCTTGGAGTTTTCTCACAAACACTCAGAAATCTCTTCACATGACTCCATTCTAGAACAGTATTCCAACAACAACCACCTGTAACTTCAGCTCCGGGGGGTCCTCATGCCCTCTTCTAGAGTCCATGGACATTTACAAGTGCTCACTTACACTAACGATTTAAAATAAAATACACCTTTAAAAATAAGTTATATTTTTAAGAAAAATGTTTTCTAAATTCTGAAAGACAAAAAGAAATCACCAAGTTTTTAAAAAGGTCTTTAAAGACGATATAATTTTGGAAAAAAAAATGTTAAAGCAAAAAGGGACTGCTGCTGGGCAGTGACGCCACTAGCCTTTAATCCCAGCACTTGGGAGGCAGAGGCAGGTGGATCTCCGAGTTTGAGACCAGCCTGGGCTACAGAGTGAATTCCAGGACAGCCAGGGCTACACAGAGAAACCCTGTTTCAAAGAACAAAAAAAAAAAAGAAAGAAAAGAAAGAAAGGAAGGAAGGAAGGAAGGAAGGAAGGAAGAAACAAGCAAACAAACAAAGAAACAAAGAAACAAGAAACAAAGGGAGAGGGGCTGGAGGGATGTCTCAGCCGTTAAGAGCACGGGCTGCTCTCCCAGAGGACCGGGGTTCAATTCCCAGCACCCACATGGCAGCTCACACCTGTTTGTAACTCCAGTTCCAGGAGATCTGACACTCTCACACAGACATATATGCAGGCAAAACACCAATGCTTACGGAATAAAAATGAATAAATTAAGGGAAGAAGAAGTGCGTGGATCGGCAACATGGCTCAGTGCAGCGGCTAACGGTGCTCACTCTGCATACCTGGCCATCTGGCTTTGAACCCTGGAACTCACATAAGTGTGAAAGGAGAGAAGTGACTCTAAATAGTGGTCCTCTGGCTTCCACTAGGAGACTGGCATGCACATGCTTGAATTCACAAGCGCACCCACAATAACAAAAAATACATTTTTAAAAGCTGTGAGGGCAAAGCCAGAAAGCTTAAATATGTCACAAAGAGTCAAAGTAAGTTACAAAAATCCTTTATGGGAGATAAAACTTGAATGTGGTGTACATGATAAAGTTAGCTGTAATTAAAGATTATTTCCTAATCATCTATAGTCAGATGTTGGTAGATGCTGATCTTGTCGGCCAATCTTCACACAATTAAGGAAAACTAGAAACAAGGGCAATGAGAATCTATATATTCCAAATTCTGGAGTTCTTAACAACAGTTAAAATAAGGACAGTCTATGTATGCCAAGTAGTGGTGGTGCATGCCTTTAATCTCAGCACTCAGGAGGCAGAGGCAGGCAGATCTCTGTGAGTTCGAGACCAGCCTGGTCTACAAAGCGAGTTCCAGGGCTACACAGAGAAACCTTGTCTTAAAATATAAAATTAACTAACTAAGTAAGTAAGTAAGTAAGTAAATAAATAAATAAATAAATACAGTCAAAAAAAACTTGCAGGGAGTGTTTATCCATACAAGAACAAACCTGATTGATATCCTTAGCTCTGGGAAATAATATATTTATCTGGACAGATAAATACCGGCTACTCAGAGAAACCCAGAGTAAGGCTTTCCAAATTCCCACGTTTAGCCTTAACGGTTAACAGTTGAACTGGACCACACACAAAATGCTTCCTTAGGCAGATTTTCCTGAAGTGTGTCTCTAGGCATGACATCATGGACCCACTGCTAGCCTGAGCCAGCTCATATCAGTCCTTGACAGTAAGCCAAAAGATAGGATGACCTCAGAGAAAACTGTGCTAATCTACAAGCTAACCATGGCACCCCCGAGCACATCAGACTCTCCTATGTTTTGTTTGCTCTTGTTTAAGAACAGTTCTCTTTAGCCTAACCGTAGGGAAGTTTGCAGACCCAGCACTTAGGGCTATCCCTGTCACAACACCTCATTCACGTACTGTCATGGCTTACTTCTATCAGGACTTCCCATTTTAAAACAATATTTAGAAACAAACCAAATAACAATTATGACAGAGGCCAACCGCATCGACCCCGTGCATGTGGATCTTCCTTCCCATGAGTCTGACAACGTAAAGAGGACTTGGGATTCACCATCAGTCCTAAGAGTCCTTGGCCTAAGGGCACACAGGTCAGGGAACTTAGAGGAAGGTTTGCCTCGAATCTTTGTTCTGGTTAGCTTTAACTGCCAGCTTGACACAGTCTGCAGTTATCCCAGAAGAGAATCTCAATTGAGAAGCCATCTGAATCAAATTAGTATGTGGGCCCGTCTGTGGAGGATTGTCTGGATAGTTCCAGCACCCTACGGTCCAGCTTACAGTGAAAGGCACCTCCCCTAGGCTGGTGGTCCTGGGAGTATAAGAAAGCTAGTTAAGCATGAGTTTATGAATCAGCCAGCACATATGTTCCTCCACGATTTCTGCTTCAAGTTCTTGCTTGAGTCGCTCCTCTGAATTCTTTCAGTGATGGACTGTGACCTGGAAGTATACCCAAATCAACCCTTTCCTCCCCGATGCTGCTTTCAGAGTATTTTATTACAGCAACGGAAGGAGACCAGAACTACATGAAAGTCTCCTTGGGAATGCAGATGTGCCGCTGAGATGGATGAGACACCGGACGATAAAAAGAGGATGACTGCTCGTGGCTAATTTATGCTGTAGGGAATGTCAGCTTTTGGGTTGTGCCAATCCTAGAATGGTCCCATTTTATTAAGCAACAATTTTGACCTGATTCACTAGCATTTTAAGCATAAGACCCTAGAAAGGGCAAACAGCCACTATCTGCCAGCATACCAGGAGACACAAACTCACTACATCAATAAACAACTCCTGAAATCATACCAAATTTTATCAAAACACCAGACGCACATGCTTATCAACGGCACCATGAGCAACCCCTTCAGCTAAGCTATAGAGAGAGCACCCCAAGACCAGAGTGTATGTAGCATGACAGTGATTACAGGGTCAGCTGTCAAGAGCCGGGAAATAGCCACCGGCAAGGACCCCTGCCTTTGTCCTGGGTTTCAGCGCAATTTCTCCTGTACGGTTGATTGACGAGACTTATTCGGTCCCCAACAGACCTTTCTTTGTCCTTGCACTAGCTCAAAGCCTGGACTTCAGGAAAGCTTTCTGGGCTTCCAAGCCTTTCTAACACTTAGCACACAACCTGCACATTGGTTTATTTTTGTGTGAAATGTTAATGTATGATTTAATATTAGTGATTAAGATAGGAATAAAAGAGCTGTGATTGCCCACGGTCTGCGAGTAAGCAAAATCAGGCTTACTTGGAAAACCGCAGGCAAGGAAAAAGCATTTATTGGCTATTTAATAAATCGTGACAGTGTAAAAAGACACAACACGCCCCTGTATGTTTGTGACATAACACACACACAAGGACTCGGGGGTCACCACACCCCTTTTCTCCTCTGGTGTAGGATCTCCCAACCTGTGTACGTGGTCTCCACCAACCTCCGCTGACTCGACACGCCCAGTCTGCGGAGACTCTGATGCATCCGCTGCACTGAGCACTCAGCAGGGACTTGACAGCGGCTCTGGCTGCTGGCCCAGCTCCACCCAGAAGGATCCCCGCTCCGAGGCTCATTCAGAGCCAGTCTAGACTCATCCGCAGACTAGAGCTGCACCACACTCCCACACCCGGCCGAACGAACCATTTCCAGCGACATGGTGTCCTGGTATCCTCTTGTGGTTCCTGCTGTCAGTGGAGGGGAGGCCAAAAGGGATGGGAGAAACCTGGAGAGTCCCTCCACAGTCGGAGGAACACAGATCCCAAATATGGCAGGGGCAAAAAGGGGTGTTTCAGTGATAAGTAGCGGCCATCTTCCTAATGCCTGGATTTTTCATTGGACGTGCATCCCAAAACAACTTGCCTGGTTGGCCACCAAGCCACAAACCCGCCTCTTAAAGCTTAAGTGACGGGAGGAGCACACCCACGTGGCAGAGTGAGATACAAATCAGGACTTCCAGGCAGGAGCCTGCCCAAACAACCCAGCTTACTCCTCTGGATCCACATGGGCTCCACTAGGGGGAAAGCGCATAGGCAGAGCCTGTCCCGGCTTTCCTGACTGGGCACTTACTCAGCGGGCAATTCTTGCTTCCTCCCCTGCCAATGGGGTTACAGATGTGCTCAGGGAATTCCAGACTCAGTGTCTATAGCAACAGCCCACCACATCATAGAAAACAAAAGGCAGACCAGGTTTCATTGGAATAAAAGAGAGACTGATATATCACACTTCAGGAATTTGGAATGAAGCAGATCTCTCTACCTACCCATATTCAGTCAGTAACATAGAAAACATATATACAAAGGAACACAATTACTGAAAGCATAGAGAAAGTGAAACTTACAGACAGAAAGAGGCAGACATACTAGCGAAAGTTCCCATACTTTAACAATGACCAAGCGCTTAACCTGACCCAACGACTTTTGCTGTCTTCTACAAGCACAATATTACCTAACTCCAAATGGCCAGTCTTGGAGAGACAACAGGTGCTACACAATTCAGCCCGCCCCCTCAGATATATGCAAAAGGGACACCAAGTCAGATTGTTCTTGGTGGCTGTCACTAAACTGGAGGTCACAGTCTCTATCTGAAGCCCGGTTCAGCCACCCAACCTTGTGAAGACATTTAAAACATGCAAATTAATAGTAAAAAGCAGAAAAAGGAGATTTATGCAATATGGCCATGTTGGGAAGAGGACCAAAAACATCCAGGGACCCCCATCAGGCCATCTTGGGATTACTACAGTGAAATGGAAGTTTAAATAGAGGGCCAGGGCACATTAAGCAGTCCAGGATGAGGTGTGAACCCACCCATCACTAAACTGTCATCATATCTAGGGAGTTGTCAACCTCTTTCTTGGAGGAGAGAAGTATTTTTGGAGAGAAAAGCTCCACCTCTGGTTGGACCAGGCTTTTCTTCTCCCAACACGAGATTCCTGAAGAAATTCCAATTTCTTGGGTTTTTTTTTGTTGTTGTTGTTTGTTTGTTTGTTTGTTTAGTTTGTTTTTTGAGAGCAGGCTGGCTTTGAAGTCAGAGAGCCACCTGCCCCAATCCCGAGTGCTGAGATTAAAGGCACGCAGCAGCACCACTGCCTGGTTGGGGTTCATTGTTTTAATACTCTTAAAACTAAAGCATCTTTTTAGAAAATATTCGTTTCTGCCAGGTTAGCAACAGGGACACAAGATTTAACGTCAAACAGAATGGTGGGACCTGAAAGAAAATAACTTGGGACTACTCAGAAAGAGCAAAGATATCTATTTTAAGGCTTTGGGGAAAGAAGAGGTTGCACTTGGAGGAAGAAGTCTCCTTAATGCATGACTTAGAGGATGTGAGGGAAGTAAGGGACATATCATTCAAAGGAATGTATATCCTTGTTGGTTTAGGATCTGGTTGCCTGAGGAGTTGTAGGGGTGTTAGGTTTCAGCTAGAGGCTAATCAGACCACTTTTCCTGCAGTATTCCAGATACTGGCAGGCTCCCTACCAAGAATATGTCTGTGACTCTAACTGGTTCTCTGGTACCCAGGTATGAGGAAAGAAGAGCTAAGTCTTAGAGACAAAGTAACTCTATTTTGGATAACCCGCTTCTCAGAGCTGATTCTGAGGTACCTGATGCTGCCACAGGGATAGTTCAACAGCTAGGTTGGGTTTGTAGTCAAACTCCCAGATGTCCGGATTAAACAACGACAGGTCAAGGAACTTAGAGACAGACCACACTGTGCTATCTCTGGCACTAAATCTTGTGGTCTCAAGGAACAACCACTTTTCCAGTGTCCTCTGTCCTATCAAAACCTTACAGTGAGAATTACAGAATTGCATCAGGCTACTTATCAGTTTCCCTCAACTCCCTCGAGGGACTGAGAATCACAGAATCACAGTTGGGTGCTTGTCAAACAAGCCTCAGTAGCAATGAGAATTGCAGCATCAGCGTTGAGGGTAGAGAGAGGCAGCTGCAGAGGGGTGGGACCTCAGAGATATCTGGTCATATCTAACAATATGGACCTTACATAAATGGTTTGTGAGATGACTAAACTCCCACTCCATTGCTATAAAAGACTTCTACTGAGGTTGGGGATTTAGCTCAGTGGTAGAGCACTTGCCCAGCAAGTGCAAGCTCAAGTCTCTGGGTTCAGTCCTCAGCTGGGGGTGGGGGAAGAGACAAAAATAACAAAAAGGGGCTGGAGAAATGGCTCAGCAGTTAAGAGCACTGGCTGTGCTTCCAGAGGACCTGAGTTCAATTCCCAGCAACCACATGGTGGCTCACACCTGTCTGTAACTCCAGTTCCAGGAGATCCGACACCCTCACACAGACATGCACGCAGACAAAACACCAATGCACATTAAGTAAAATAATTAAAAGATTTCTAGCCAGCACTTGGGAGGCAGAGACAGGCAGATTTCCAAGTTCGAGGCCAGCCTGGTCTACAGATTGAGTTCCAGGACAACCAGGGCTGTTACACAGAGAAACCCTGTCTCGAAAAACAAAAAAACAAATGACAAAAAAAAAAAAAGACTTCCACCCCTTTCAGCAATGTGTGAGGAAAAAAAAATATGACTCTCACTTCAAAGGGGATAAGAGATCATTTATCCTGGAGCCAAGTATGAGTGACTATGACCTGAAAATACTCATGTTACCCCAGCAGTATGTTCCAATGTGGTAACAGTATCGTGATGTTTTATAGTTACAAAGTCAAGAGACTTGAAATATATTGGTGGAAACATTGGATAGGTAGATTACAGAAAATGGGGACATTTCTAATACATGTCTCAGACTACCTGACCACATGCTTAGCCTTCTGGTTGGTAGAAGCAAGTAGTGGGCTAAATTAATATCCTTAAAAAGATTCTACCTGATAACCACAAGAATATTAGGCCCAACCCGAAAGTGAGCAAAAAATGGCTAGCAAGAGGGTTAAAGACAGTCCAAGACAAATTATAATTAAGCTTTGGACATGCAACATTCTAACCTCTCCAGTCATTGAAGCTGTAATCACCTTTCTAGAACATTCAAATTCCAGTGTGGCTTCTTTCCTTCTTTTGAATTGAAAAAAAAAATATTTTTGAGGCAGGGTCTCACTATACAGCCCTTGCTGGCCTGAACTTGCTACGTGAGTAGACTGGCCTCTAATTCAGAGATCCATTTACCTGTGCCTCCACAATGCTGGGATTAAAGGCATTCACCACCAGGCCTAGAAAATTATATATGTATATAGTGTATGCGTGTTTCTGTATGTGGGTATGTGCTTACGTGTGTAGGATTGGGCAGAGGCCCAAAGGGAGTATCAAATCCCCTGGAGCTAGAGTTACAGTTGTTTGTGAGCAACCTGATGTGGGTGCTGGGATCTGAACTTTGGTCCTCTGCAAGAGCAGAAAGTGTTCTTAACCAATGAGTCATTTTTCCAGCCCAAAGATGAAGTGGGTGGTTCCTTCCTCCCTTCTTTCCCTCCTTCCTTTCTCCCTTCCTTTGCTCCTTCCCTCCTTCCCCTCTCCCTTCCTTCCTTCTTTCCCTTTCTTCCTTTCCTTTCTCTTATTCTCTCTCTTTCCTTTTTCTCCTCCTCCTTTTTCTTGAGGTTAGGGGATGCATTCCTTCACAAATGCAATGAAACCAGGGAGCCAGTTGTGGCTGCAGCACTGCACACTTAAAACATTTTCTACTTTTGTCTTTTTTTTTTTTTTTGTAAGTTCATCTGCAGCCTGCGTGTTACTGGCCTGTCAGCACTGTCTACCTTTGGCAGAATTATAAGGTGCCTACATTAAAAAATGAATCAAGAGGAAACAAAGGAAACATTTGAACGCACTCAGATAAGCAGGCTGTTGAAATTCAAGATCACATTCTCAAGTTCAAGAGCCAGACTTAACACTGAAATTGAGCCCAGGAGCAGATCACTGGAAAGTGGTCAAGGACACATAAGAAAGTAACGTGTGTGTGTGTGTGTGTGTGTGTGTGTGTGTGTGTGTGTGCAATCCTCTACTATGCACAACCCCAAACTTGAAACTGTGACTCCCCAAAACCTTCAAATTTGCCAAAGGGACATTATTCTGTAGGTCACCTTAAGATTTTCACCTAAATGGTCACTCACAGAAACCTTTTATCTAAGGAACTACCTATCTCAAAAGAGTTTTAAGTCTGATCTTCACAGATTTTTCTTCACGCATACAGGAAGACCCCAGCGACTTTGCACGATAAAAATACTATCCACAAAACACCACCTCTAAGCGGTTACCGCCTCAGCGCGCGGCCAGAAGCTCCGCCTGTCTCTGGCCTCCTGCTTCATTTTCCTCCTCACAATCAGCTCCTCACAATCAGCACTTCCTGGGGAGCAATTCTGACCAGATGGAAGTCGAGTGCTTCCAAGAGGTAGCTGAGCAACATACCAAAGGACACTTCATGGCCACCCCACTGAAGGGTCACAATGTGCCCCCACTGTGGTGTGAGGGGCCTCAGTCCTCGGCCCACTCGCTTATCGACATGCTTCACGCCAACATCCATTGGGTCATGAGACAAGGATGACTCAAAATCCCTTAAATGCTAGGATGCTCCTCCATTCTACTTCTATGTTCACGTATGAGATATAGAAAGCTCTAAGACACTTCATTTGGATTTTAAAATGGGGCAGAAGCCTATTCTTTGGCAATGCAAAGATTGCTGCTGTTTCTAGGTAAGCATGCCAGCATGGAAAAGGACAGAACTCTCGGTTTGTTCTGCTCAGTTTCTAGTTTTCCTTTTCCCCAGCTGGTGGTTGTCAGGTCTCCACCTGGTGATTTACATATTCTGCTTACCCCTTTGAAAGCATCTCTTGAATCCACCCCCACCACCATCGACTCCGTAGTCACTTGGGTTTCAGATAGAACTTGCTTTGTAGTGGATGATGTCCTTGAACCTCTGACTGTCTTAATCCTCTTGCCTGCTCTCCTGGTTTCTCAGTCATTTCTATAGTCACTCTTAAGGCTCCAGATAGTGTCACTAGGTAGCACCAGGGATGGTGGGTCTCCAGGTAGCTCTGGGACCCTGAAGACACACCTGGAAAACTCCATGCAGCAGTTCCAGGATGAGGATTCCTGACAAACAGCAGGTCCTGCCCAGAAGGTGTAGCAGAGAGGGGTGTGTAGATATCGGAGGCACCGGTGTAAGAAACCTACTCTGTCTGTGTAACAGAATTCTTTTTTTTTTTTTTTAAGATTTATTTATTATGTATACATTGTTCTGCCTACATGTATACTTGCATGCCAGAAGAGGGCACCAGATCTCATTACCGATGGTTGTGAGCCACCATATGGTTGCTGGGAATTGAACTCAGGACCCCTGGAAGAACAGCCAGTGCTCTTAACCACTGGGCCATCTCTCCAGCCCCCGTAACAGAATTCTTGAAGCAAGGAGATCAGGTTTAAAGGCAGTCTGGGAGATGAAGGCATTGTTCAAGGCCAGTGCAGAAGCAGGAGACAGGCAAGACCCTCATGAAGCAAGCCAGGTGAGAGAGGAGGGGAGCCTGCTGGAGTGGGGCAAGATAGCCACCAGGCCATTAGATCTAGAAGTCTTTTTTATATCAATAGTGGATGATGTAAGGAGTTTGGGGTCAGAAATAAACAGATGAGTACCGATCTTCTGGCACACCTCTGGTACCTCCTCATACATATCACCTCTGGTGATAGTGAATCTTCATTAGTTAGTTTGAGTGCATACAGAATCACCATGGAAATATACCTCTTTGTCTATGAAGGGTGTTTTCAGGGAGACCCATCCTGAATATAAGTGGCACCATTTCAAGCTCTGGGATTCAGGACTGAATGAAGGGGTGGAGGGTGGGGTCATGAGATGAGCACCAATCTGACTATAGAGGCAATAGGGTCAGCCAGTTGTCTTGTTTCTAGTTACACAGCTAAGGCTCCTCTCACCATGCTTTCCCTTCCATGAGGGACTACATGCCTTCTTAAATCTTGATGGAAAACACAGGCTTCCTTCCTTAAATTGTTTTCAATTCTTAATTTGTTTTTTGGTTTGGGTTTTGGTTTTTCAAGACAGGGTTTTTCTGCATGGCACTGGCTATCCTGGAACTCACTCTATAGACCAAATAGCCTTGAACTTCACAAACCAACAGCTTGTATGTTTTAGCATATACAGACTAGAGATTTTAGCGAGAGAGAGAGACATGAAACTATAAGTCTATTTGGAGCCAGGTGTGGTGGCACACACCTTTGATCCCAGCACTTGGAAGGCAGAGGCAGGCAGACCTCTGAGTTCAAGGCCAGCCTGGTCTATAGAGTGGGTTCCAAGACAGCCAAAGCTACACAGAGAAACCCTGTTTCAAAAAAAAAAAATTCTATTTTGGAGGCAATGAGAGCCATTGGGCAGAGGGAAGAGGGAAAGAGATAAAAAAAAAGTGTGAAAAGAATCAAAGTACATAGTATACATGTATCAAAGTATCATAACAAAACCCATTACTTTGCATAATAATGCATAGCTTTTTTTAAATTTAAAAGAAACAATATGCAGAAATTACTTCCTCCAATCTGGACCTAGTATAAGAGTCCTGAAAATGACCAGTCTAAGGTTTAATATTCACTAGGTTGAGTATAATTTCTTGCTATATTTACCCCTTCCTATTTTCAGAGCATAATCAAATGGGTAATTAAGAACATCTGTATTTGTGAAGAGCAGCAAACAGTATATTGGAGGAAATACTGTAGTGCTGCTACAGTAACTCAGAAAAGTAAAAACTGACCCAGAACACTGGTGTTCAAAGCAAAGCCAAATCTGCTGCTGTGAAGGCATGTGTCCCATGCTTACACCACTGGGCACTGCTCCTTTATAACCATGACAAAAGGAAAGGACACTCTGGAAGGTGGCCTGTAAAACCGACAGAGCATAAAACATTCTGAATCATGAAAATGAGCCAAGCACCCTCTCTTCACTAATGTGAGTAGTAATTTCCATGAATTAAAATTTTCTTCATGTCATTATTTGAGGCCTTTCAAGTAATAACTCCTATGATTACCAAATACAGAATTCTACTCACATCTCAGTACATCCAACATAGATAGAGGCACCTACCTATATCTAAGCAACCCCATAAATCCCTTTAAGTTAAACACCAATCCTGCCAGAATGTCCATGGAATGTTCTTACTGATGAGGCATACTGGCTTACTGGGTACAAACAGATTTAGTACAATTTATTACATGGTACTAACAGTCTTTGGCAACAGGCCACTAATGCCAACATCTCTCTTAGTATAGTGACTGGAGGGGAAATTACAATAAAAATCAATGATACAACAATACAAACATCAAAATAACATTTACATGAGAAAAAAATCATTAGTTATATATGTACAATAACAGTGGCTGGTGACATGGAAAACTAGGAAAGCTTGTAAATGTGATGTGAGCTATGATTGTAGAGTGACATTTATACCTACCTTCTAAGTAGACTAAGAAATAACGCTTCTTAATCTACAAGTGGTTTGAAAATAGTTAAAAGGACGAGGAGACAAGAAATGTTAGGAAAAAAAACATCAGGTAGAGAAGAGAGAAAGTTAACAAACAAAAATATATAATATGAAAGTGAGTTCTGTTCATGGAAGAGAATGACAGTCTACAAAAAATGGTAAGAGCTTGCCATATGAGTTAGGAGGGAAAAATCTCAATATTCACAAAAAGTCATTTTTTCCATGATACAATAATCTCAAGGGCTTGAAAGCAAGACTTTTTTTGAGCCTTCTGGCATTACAAATAACTATAAACTCATCAGTACAGAAATTAAAAGGAAAAAACTACCTGATTTAATGCAAAAGATTTCACCCATTAAACTTGTATGCACTATTGCTCTAAGAAACCTTACTAAATTAATGTAATGATAGTGTACCTTTTTCTTCTTCTTTTCTCTTTCTTTTTTCCTTTTTGGTTCCCATCTCCTGTACTTAAGCAATCCTTCACTTCACATACTCAGTTTAAAGATAATTTTCTAGGGGCTGGAAAAATGGCTCAGTGGTTAAGAGTGTGGAATAGTCTTGCAGAGGACAGGATTCAGTTCCCAGCACCCACATGAAGCAGCTCACAGCTGCCTATAATTCTAGCCCCAGAGGATCTGATCTCCTTCTGGTCTCTGCAGGCACTACATAAATGTACACCAATTCACACACAGACAACATGCATATACATATAGTTTTAAAAAGAGATTTTTTTTTAGAGCAAAAATGTGAAGCATGGAGTCCAGAAAGGTTCTTTTAGGAATGAACTACCAATGCTGGGTGTGGAAGCAGACATCTTTCACTCAGTCATTCTAGAGGTTGAAACAGGAAGATAATTGGATCAAGGCCAGACTGGATTACATGGCAAGACTATTTCTGAAAAACAGAAACAAATTGCTAATAAATTCCAATAAGTACAATATATTTACAAAGTTTTCTTCAGATATTGGATTTTCTAAAACAAACAAAAGTTTGTATTCAGTCCTTCACATTATTGACATTTATGGAAATTAACATATGAAAATTTTTCAAAGGACTGTTCCACTATTTGCTACTGCTGAGTTCCTTGTGCTTTGACAAGGAAAGATTTCCTTGGGGAAGCATTTGCACATGTGTTCATATTTGGACATCTCTTCTAGTCAAACATACAGACATGTTTTTTCTTTTCTTTTTTTTGAAACAGTCTTACTATGTAGCCCTGAGTGACTAGGAAATCAATATATAGAACAGATTGGCCTTGAACTCTGATATTCCTTGCCTCTGCCTCTCAAATTTTGAGATTAAAGGTATGCCACACTATGCCTGCCCAAACATGTTCTTTCTTAATCCATGAATAGGACCAAAAGGTGTTCCACATGTTTAACTTTATAGTTCTCTGAATGAAGTCTTATGTTATGAAGACTTTTCAAGTTCTGAATTCAAGGTTACTGTCTGGTGAGTTCTTCTATGTCTGTGGAAAGAACTATAATAACTGAAGGCTTTCCCACATTCTGTACATACAAAGGGTTTCTCTCCAGTGTGACTTCTTTCATGTGACTTAACATAACGAAAAGAACGGAAGGGTTTCCCGCATTGCGAACATATAAAGGGTTTCTCTCCAGTGTGGATTCTTTCATGTATTTTGAGGTAACTAGGAGAACGAAAGGCTTTTCCACATTGAACACATGCATAAGGCTTGACTGTAGTGTGAGCTTTCTCATGCCTTCTCCATGATATGCGACTACAGAAGGCTTTCCCACACTGCTTGCATAAATAGGGTTTTTCTCCAGTGTGAGTCTGTTTATGACTGTGAAAGGTACTGAACCAACTGAAGGCTTTCCCACATTGCTTACAAACATAGGGGTTCATGCCACTGTGAATTACTTCGTGTCTTCTCAAATGATACAAAGAAAAGAAGGCTTTTCCACATTGCTTACATACATATGGTTTTTCTCCAGTGTGAGTTCGTTCATGTATTTGAACCTGACGAGAAGACCTGAAGGCTTTCCCACATTGTTTACATAGATAGGGCTTCTCTCCAGTATGAATCAATTCATGGTATTGAAGGGAACCGAGAAAAGTAAAAGCTTTCCCACATTCCTTGCATACATAAGGTTTTTCTCCAGTGTGAGTTCGTTTATGAATTTGAACTTGTTTAGGAGATCTAAAGGTTTTTCCACACTGCTTACATACATAGGGTTTCTCTCCACTATGCATCAGTTCATGGTATTTAACTGAACTGTGACTAGTAAAGGCTTTACCACATTGCTTACATACACATTCTCCAGAATGAATTATTTTATGTGTTCGAAAAGCACTTTCACAACTGAAAACTTTCTCACATTGCAAACACACAAAGAGTTGCTCTCCTGTGTGAGTCCGTTCATGTTTTCGAAAGGCACCTGAAGAAGCAAAAGCCTTACCACATTTCGTACATTTATAGGGTTTCTCTCCACTGTGCATCATTTCATGGAATCGGAGTGAACTACGATCAGTGAAGGCTTTGCCACACTGCTTACACACATAGGGCTTTTCTCCAGTATGAATTCTTTCATGTGTTAGAAGAGAACTCGAACGTGCAAAGGTTTTCCCACACTGTTTACACATATAGGGCTTCTCACCTGTGTGGATTCTTTCATGTATTTGTAGTGAACTAGGAAAAGGGAAGGCTTTCCCACACTGCTTACAAACATAAGATTTTTCTCGGCTGTGATATTCTTCATGCCTTCTAAAAGAACTGGAAGAAGTAAATACTTTCCCACATTGCTTACATTCATAGTGTTTTTCTCCTGTAGAAGTCTTTTCATCATTTTGACCTGATGTGAGACAGCTAATGTCTTCATTACAGTGACTAGTTTTAGGTTTCTCCCTGGTGTGAATTCTTTTATGCTTCTGGAAGGTTGTGGTAGAACTGGAGATGTTCCCAAATTCCCTATGTTTATTCAACTCCTTTCCATATTCCTGAGTGTCATATGGTTTGTGTCTTGGGTCAGGATGAGGAAGGACATTTAGAGATAAGTGGCCAATAACCACGTCTCCATATACATGGTTTTCATATGTGGGAACTCCTGGACACGATTTCTGGTTCAGGACACACTCTGGAGTCCAGTTAAAGATTTCTGAAGACTGATGACCTTCTGTATATTCACAGAGTCTTTCCAACAACTGGTTACTACAAAAAATAAAAAGTGTATTACTAAAAATGTGTTTATTAATAATTTGTCACAAGAAGTGTTAATTATATCCCCTGTAATAATTTTCAAAAATGTTTGAATTGAATGCTCTGCAATATGGTTTAAGGACATTTACAATAAAAACAGAGGTAGTCGTGTGTAGTTGTGCTACACTGTCTTCATTACAGGCAAATGCTGAATGTCTATATTACCTTTAAGTACATTTTCAGTACTTAATACTGCATACATTTTTGATGTACTAGTGACTAAAATAATGTTGGATTCTGACATACTTGTGTATCTATTATGACATTTGTCCTAGTCTAATTTTTTTTTTATTTCGTATACAATGCATACCCAAAGCCTGAAGATAAATCAATATAACATTTTAAATAATATAGAGTAAAGATAGTATATATGAATATGATAAAGTATTATTTGTGGTATCATGATGCTCCAATTGTTACTAATACTAGGATGTTCTGATTGCTGAAGATAATGTGTAAGCAGTTTTGGAGAAGATTTGTTGAAATTAAAACTGTTTGGAACAAGATTTATTTGTATCTATCACTGCTTTGTAAAGTGTGCCAACCCACCAAGAGTCCTGAGGAACATTGCTGCTTCCTTACAAATTACCTTAGTTTTCTCCAGAGATTTTCATACTCATTTTCAATATTTTGGTGTTCCCATTTGTTTCCTAGAATACAGACCAAGAAAAGTGGATTAGTTCTACAGGGAAAAAAAAAAGATTCTAGCTAAATTCACAAATTCACAGTATAAAGTGATTCCACCAGACATATTCACCCAGTGTTCTTTTTCCATAATCTAATTCGTACAGTAGGATTGATGAGCAAAAAACACTTGTTCTTTCATTGACTAAGTAAGTAAATAGTGTCATCTTCACCTATATAGGCCAGGTTCCTCAAGTTTTCCTGCATCACATCTTTGTAGAGATCCTTTTGAGATGGATCCAGCAGAGCCCACTCCTCCAGGGTGAAGTTCACAGCCACATCCTCAAAGGTCACTGACTCCTAAAAATACATACATATATTTCCAAGAGAAAGGGTGAGTGGTATGGTACTAGAGATCTAGACTTAATTCATCAGAACTTGATGTGATGCTGTTTCACATGTATTCAAGTCACGTCCTTATTCCATACATACAGTTTCATATACGTGCTGATTTCTCATACAGCAGTTCTAACAGCAGACTGGAGATAGCTGGGAAAGCAAGATCAGAAGGAGATCACCCCTTGTGCTGAAAACTTCTACAACACAGATCCCCCTACAGTTTTTATAGCAACTTTTGCATTACTTAATACCCAACAAGAGAGTCAACAATGACTCTCGTGAGACTACATAATCTTATGCAGGCTGGAAAAAAATGTTCTACCTCTCCTGTGGTATGCAAACTACTACTGGAAAGAATTCCTCTTCACTCTAACTCTAAAGAATGGTATGGCTTTTCCAAAGAATTGATGCCAACCATATGCTACTTTTGTTCTTTAATTTATTTTATGTATACAGTGTTCTGTCTGCATGGTTGCCTATACACCAGAAGAGGGAATCAGATCTCATTATAGGTGGTTATGAGCTGCCATGTGGTTGCTGGGACTTGAACTCAGGAACTTCTGGAAGAGAAGTCAATGCTCTTAACCTCTGAGCCATCTCTCCAGCCCCCCGTTTTTTTAAATACAGACTTCTTTGCATCTCATTTTGTTGTCTTAGCACTATGTGTAAGGATTCGGTCCTTAATTACGTCATCAGCCTTCGACAGCGTCCCAGCCTAAAAAGCGGGTGGGCCCTCTGTGCGTCCCTCTCTTTCCTTTCCTTTCCTCTCCTTCCTTCCGTCTGTCCTCTCCCTCTCCCTCTCCTTCTCTCTCCCTCCCTCTCTCCCCCCCCAATAAAGCTCTAAAAAGGTAACCATGGCCTGTGATTCTTAAGATCAGCACTCTCCTCCAACCGGCATGGCCTCTGAGTGGCGGCCAGCCACGAGCAGCACGCCATTTAACCAATACTATGACCATAAGATTTTGAGGCTAGACAGAAGTTTAGCAGAGAAAATTTGCAGTATTTTTGTGTGGTCATCAGAAACTAGTGATTGGAAAACACATCCTTTGCATGAAGAGTCTTAAAAGAAGCTGGCTTAGTGGATAAAATTTAATCTCTTGTCACAACTTGTTAGGGACCTTAGTACACCTTCAGTGAATGCACTGAAAAATGTTTGGAAGCATGTACCTGGCTTCTTATAGATTACTCTTAATTTAAAAAACTAAAAGTTGGGCATGGTGGTGCACACCTTTAATTCCAGCACTTGGGAGACAGAGGTGTATTTCTCTGGGTTCAAGGCCAGTGTGGTCTACTTAGTGAGTTCCAGGACAGCCAAAGCTACATAGTGAGATCCTGTCTCAAAACAAACAAAAAACAAATAAACAGAAAATAATAAATAAAATAAAAATTGAATGGAACTCATTAAAGATAATCCACAGCGCCGGGCATTGGTGGCACACGCCTTTAATCACAGCACTCGGGAGGCAGAGCCAGGCAGATCTCTGTGAGTTCGAGGCCAGCCTGGGCTACCAAGTGAGCTCCAGGAGAGGCACAAAGCTACACAGAGAAACCCTGTCTCGAAAAACCAAAAAAAAAGATAATCCACAGTACTAGTAAACAAACACAAAACTAGAGGCAATACTAATAAAGCCATACTTGCTTGCAGAGGCAATATGTTTTTCTAAAGATAATCTTGTCAAAGACAATAAATACATTGTGCTTACTTAGTGAAAAAATGATAAAAAAAAATTATGTATAATTTTCAGGTTTTAGTACTTCCTTCTTGTTCCCAAATCTAGACAGTACCTTTCATAAATCCACCTTACAGCTTTATTTATAAACGAATTTTTTAAAAAATTTTTAACATTGTTGTAAACTACATTTGTTCAAGAATATTAAAATGGTCTGGGCTGGGAGTGGGGATGGCTCAGTGGTCAAGAGCACTTGTTGCTCTTGCAGAGGGTCGAACACTCACATCAGACAGCTCAGAACTACCAGTAACTCCTGTTCCAGGGGATCTCTCTGGCCTCCATGGATATCTGTACCCACATCATGCACATCTGGACAAGCAAACACACATAAGTACACACAAATAAGAAATACAATTTAAGAAGTGGTGGGCCATAGCAATCATGAACTCTCAGAAGAGGGACATATTTGTATCTACTTGTATACCCATTGGTAAGCCCACCAAACCCGGATGGTTATTTCCGAATTCAGAGTCACACAGATGGCCTCAATTAAACTCTGTGGGACAGTAACAAATAAAAAACAATGCCTATGAAAAAGAGATTTGCAAGAAGAAATAGGGATGGCAGGAAGAAAAGGAATAAGAGACAATGTGGGGGAGAATAACCAGAATACATCACTTAGGTGTGTGAAATTGTCAATGATAAAATGTATTAATAAAGAGGAGGTATAGGTTTCTTAACATGTAACTTCAAAGCACCAAAATTCTACATATACCCACTGTAAAGGCAATTGATTGACAGTCTCCTTTGAGATCTACAGTTGGCCATGTCTTATTCTTTCTTTGGAGTCTCTCTTTCTAATATTTCCTGTGTTCTATTTTTAAAATGTCTCTTAATAAATCTCCAACTGGGTGTTATGGTGCATGCATTTAACCCCAGCACTTGGAAGACAGAGGCAGGAAGATCTTGGTGAATTCAAGGCCAGCCTGGTCTACACAGCAAGTCCTAGAACAATCAGGGTTACATAAAGAGACCCCATCACAAAAACAAACAAACAAACAAATAAGTCTCCAACTCTGATTTACCCTGACTCATTCTTGTTTTTCTTTGTAAAAAATGTTTCATGTATGGGCTGGAGAGATGCACTTGCCAGAGAAGTCTGTTAACCCAATTTTAATCTCCAGAATCCATATTAGAAAAACAAAACAAACAAACAAACAAAAAACCTCACTCCCCAAAATTATACTCTGACCTTTTAAATTTGTGTGTGTGTGTGTGTGTGTGTGTGTGTGTGTGTGTGTGTGTGTGTGGTGTAGTGTATGTATGTGAACATGTATATGTCAATGCACTTGCCCCATGCATGCATGTATAGAGATCAGAAGCTGTCTTAGATTGTTTTCCTCTATTACTTTCTACATTTTTAATATGGGGTTTCTCCCTAAACCTAGCACTTGTTCCATCTAGAGTTGTAAGCCACCAAGCATCCAAGCTCTCTCCACCACTGCGTACTTTACTTACCCTTCTACCATCCTCCACTCCAACCCCACCAGCACTGGGGCTAGAGACGTGCCTGAGTTTCTGGTGATCCGAACTCAGGTCCTATGTATGCAAACACTTTATCCGCTGAGCCGTCTACCCAGCATAAAGGCTGTTTTATTAGAGGGGAAATGCCTTTTAAAATCTGTAAAAATAAGATTTTAAAAAAAGGAACCATGAAGTTTACAAAAAAAAAAAAGTCTTATCAAAAATTATAGATACAGGAGGCTGGGGATAGCTCAGTGGTTCAGAGCACTTTCTACTCTTCCAGAAGACTGGGTTCAGTTCCCAGCACCCTCATGACAGTTCACAATCACCCATAACTCCAGTTCCAGGAGATCCAACACCTTCTTCTGGCCTCCACAGGCACTAGACACACACATGGTGAACAGACATACATGTAGGCAAAACACCCATACATATAAAATAAACACAAATAACTTTTTTTAAGTTACAGGTATGATACATATTTTGGTAAAAGTTAAAGAAAAATGGGATGTACAATTTTTTAAATAACTCCCTACCCCCATTTTTTTACATGCAGACTTCTTTGCATCTCATTTTGTTGCCTTATGACTATGACCATAAGGTTTTGAGGCCAGACAGAAGTCTAGCTGGGAAGATTTCATTAGTTTGTGAAAACCTTGTATCAGCAGTTGACCGGCTCCTTGGTTATCAGCTCTGACAGGCCCCAGCACGACCTTCAAATAGTGGGGAAAGCTGTAAGAAGATACTAACTATAGCAAAACTCCTCCTGTCCTGCTCGTTCCTCCTCCAGCTGTTATCAACAACTCAAAACACTTCTAATAAGCCGACCTTCCATCTCAAATACCTTCAGCCATCATATCTATGGGTTCCTTATATATGGATTTGACCAGAGATGCTGAGAGAAAAAAAAAATTTGCATCTCTGCCCATATGAGAGAGAGAGAGACAGACAGACAGACAGACAGATAGACAGAGGCTATGAAGGGGAGAAAGAGGGAAATGATTTAAAATTGGAAAGGAGTTTAGGTGGTATCCACACCCCCATCTCCAATGTAAAGGGTTGTGGCAAAATGGAAATAAAAAGAAGTGAGAGAAAACTCCAAAGCTTAAATATGTCACCAAGGGCTTGAGTTCCCAAGATGATTTGTAAGAGGGACTGAAGAGAAGGCTCAGTGATTGAGAGCACTGCTGCTCTTTCAGAGCACTCAAGTTCAGTTCCCAGCATGTCAGGCAGCTCACAACCGCCTGGACTCCAGCTCTGAGGGACCTTCTCTGGCCTCCGTGTGTGTGTGTGTGTGTGTGTGTGTGTGTGTGTGTGCGCACATGGACACACACACACACACACACACACACACATAAGCCTTTTTTTAAAAAAAAGATCTATAAGAGTAAAACTTTAGCCAAATGGTGATGGATCATGACTTTAATCCCATCACTTGGAAGGTAGAGGCAGGCAGATCTCTGTGAGTTCGAGACCAGCCTGGTCTACAAATCCAGTTCCAGGACAGCCAGAGCTGTTACAAGTAAAACTTTAAAGAAAACTGGCATACATATGATTAGGTTTACTATAATTGAAGTTTACTTCCTAATTCCATAGGGTCAAAATGATAGCTGTTTATGGCCTCAGCCAGGCTGTTCCACACACTAAAAAAAAACTACAAAAGAATACAGCGAGTACTTGCACGCTTCAACTTCTCTTTAAAATTTTACTGTTAGCTAGGCAGTGGTGGCACACACCTTTGCTCCCAGCATTTGGGAAGCAGAGGCAGGTGGATCTCTGTGAGTCCCAGGCCAGCCTGATCTACAGAGATATTTCTAGGACAGCTAGGGCTATACAAAGAAATCCTGTCTCCAAAAAACAAACTTTTACTTTTAGGGTTCTCAGCAATAGATAAAATAAAGCCCCAAAGCCCACTGATTACAGACACAAGAACAGAAAGAAACAGTATTTCTTCTACCCACTTGGTGAGACCAGCAGTTAAGCCATTTCATGAGTCTGCTTTGGGGAGAGGCACCCTAACTAATTACATTAAGTCACAGATCACATGCCCAAGGGTATCTGATGTCATACAAAAGGAACAGAAGAACAGTCCTAAGACATGAAAAAAGAAAAGAAAAAGCATTTGAAACAAAGATGGAGAGGTGGTTCCATTAAGATCGGCCTGGAGTGGTGGCACACACTTTTAATTCCAGAACTCTGGAGGCAGAGGCAGAAGGATTTCTGTGAGTTAATGGTCAGCCTGGTCTACACACAGGGAATTCCAGAACTGCCAGGACTACAAAAAGAGACTCTGCCTTGGGAGGAGGAAAAAAGGAAAGGAAGGAATGAAGGAAGGAAGGAGGAAAAGAAGGAAGATCAAATATTTAGTTTAGTTCCCAGTACCTATGGGAACTATAATTCCATATAATTCCAGTTTCAGGAGATCTGATACCTCTGGCCTCCCCAGGCACCCGTATTCATGTGTACACACTCATACACATGATTCAAACTAAAAATAAAATCTTTAAGATAAAATCATTTAACAGGGCCAATACCCACTCAAGGTTTGACATGTCAACCTTCCTCAAATGCCAGGATCAAGGGTGTTAAATATATGTTGATCAGTGCTGACACTTTCAGTCAGGGAGGGTTGAAGCCTTTCCCGGTCTGACTATGAAGACAACAGAAGTCATTAAGGCACTTGTGAGAGAGATCATTCCTCCTAATGGCATGCAGAAAAGTATCCAGATAACAGTGAAACTAAATGTGCTGGTTAGCAAACTGTGACACATTTGGGAAGTGTCAGTTCTACCGATGGAGAAGAAGAAGACAGCTACCACTGTTGAGAGCCAAATTTGAAGCAAGCTTTAATTAAGCCACATAGATGGGCTCTGGCCAGGTCCATACCCAGATTCCTGGAAAATGGCCCAGAATCAAGTTTTGCAAAGGCTTAAGATTCATTGTATTTCCCATCAGGCCCAATTATGGGCAAGCATACATCATGATGTATTTCCTGCTTACGTACCTACTGCCCACATGTGATCAAGCACATCTGGTGCAGATGGGTCACACAAACTTGTTTAGGGGAGTGAAAACATTAGGCTTGATACCTCCCATAAACAATGGCCTCCAGAATTTTAGGAACTGTCTCTCCTTGGGCAAGGGACTTGCTGATCAGAAGCATTTTTATTTCTCTAAGGCAATTTTGGATCTCTAAGGCATAGTAATTAAAATGTAAAATGTAGCCAGGCAATGGTGGTGCACACCTTTAATCCCAGCACTTGGGAGGCTGAGCCAGGCAGATCTCTGTGAGTTCGAGGCCAGCCTGGTCTACAGAGCAAGATCCAGGACAGGTACCAAAACTACACAGAGAAACCCTGTCTCGGAAAAACAAAACAAAACAAAACAAAACAAAACAAAACAAAACGTAAAATGTAACTTTGGTTCTCACAGAAGGGAAATCTTAATTTTGAAAAGGCCTCAACAAAATTTGCCTTTAGGCTAGTCTGAGGGCATTTTCTTCATTAATGGTTGCCATGTTAGGGTCCAGCTCACTGTGGGTGATGCCACCCTGGGTAGGTGGTCCTTGGTGGTACAACAGGCTGAGAAAGTCATGAACAAGCCAGTAAGCAGCACTCTGTGGCCTCTGTTTCAGGTCTTGCCTTCAGGTTCATGCTTCCACAGGGCTTGGAGGGCTCAAGTCTTAGACAATGTGTAAAGGATGAACACACTTTATCAAACATGGAGGCTGTTCCGTGCCAACAGAGAGATCTTCATTAGGATTGAGTCCTGCACACTGTCCTGCTAAGAGTAATAGTATTCCCCCAAAGTGTGTTTAGTTTGAGCCCTCACTACTATACTTAAACTGATGGTACTATCATAGAACAGGAAATAAAAGTTAAAAATCTGGGTATGGGCCAGTGACATGCTTCACTGAGTAAACAACTGAGCACTCGAGTTAGTTCCTGGGAAACTATGTGAGGAGAGAATGGAATCCAGAGAGCTCTCCTCTAACTTCCATACACATGCCATGACAAACAGACCCCCTCCCCATACACAAGAAATAATGAACTGTTTTAGAAAGTATGATTGCTCTGGATGGCAGAGTTTATTTATTTTGAGTCAAGGTCTTACTATGTAGCTGGCCTGGAACTCACAGCAAACAACCTGACTCTGCTTCCCGAGTACTGGGATTCAATGCCCAACTTGGGCAGACTTTAAATTTATCTAAAGCTTAATCACATGTTAGAGAGTCTTTTATAAGTAATATATGCTTAAAAGCAGACTCTGATAGATTATTCGTTACTGAGACATACCATGATCATGAAGAATTTAAAGAATCTTCTAACTTGATAGACAATACTTGATTGATTAAACCAAAAGTTAAAGCAGTCTTTAGACTCTATTAGACTCTTCACATATTAAATAACTCTAATATATTAATAACTAAATTATTAGGCTCTACTATAAAGAGAGTTTTTTTCACTGTTGACTCATCCTTTCCTTCTCAGCTGCTGTTGTATATGGCATGCTCTGATGTGCTCAACTTTCTGCAAAGAATCCCTTATTGCTAAGAAGCTGAGCGAACAGCTGACTTGATTCACAGCAGCAGGAAACTATCTTCCATACAAAACAGCTGTTAAGGATAGAAGGCTTATTACTAACAGGGGGGCAGTATGAGGGCACTTTATAGAGTGTTAGAAGAGCACACCTGTACTTCATTTTGCAAAAAGGAATCTGTGCATGCACAGGTAAGTAGCCCAGAACATACACACTACACACTGCTAACCGTTTCTGTATTGAGTTAACCTTTGATTTAGATGTAATCCAGAGGGTGACACATGAGGAATTCAAGACTGGGTGGCCTTGATGTAAGAGACAACCTCATACACAGAGAGAGGAGGGGATATGGAAAACAGCACCAACACCATAAATCTGAGACAACACTGACCTCCTTGCCCAGAAGGGCAAGAGTAAACTATGAAGTCCACTGCCTTTCTTTCCCTGCTCTACATAACCTGCTGGGTAAGACAGATCTTTGGGATATCAATCTGTTGTCTTCTCAGATTGCTGGCTCTCTCAATAAGACACAGTTTTCGGATTCAATTCCTAGCTCTGTTAACTGGATCTTGAAAGTGATACATAGCATGGACCAGTTTTCCAGTTCACTTTATCTTCCACCATACGCACAAGAGATTAAGGCAAAGAATCCACAACTCACAAACACACAAGTTTCAACCTTATACCAGTGTTGTGTATAGGGCAATATTAATTCACTCCAAATTCAAAGCAGGTAATACTCTGATTAGTGATAAACACATGAAAAGCTAAAAGGAGTGCACACACACACACACTCGTACACACACACTCATGCACACATGCTCACACGCACATACTCACTCCACTCTGTGTTCCTCTGGATGCAAATCCAAAGGAGATGAGGACACACAACAGACCCCAGCACATTCACTCACCCGAATGTGACTCCTCTGATCTGCATATGCACATGAATTTTAGTGTGAAACAAACGGTTCGCTGCAACCTTTCTCTTGGCTTCTTCAGGCCTCATCATTCTAGCCACTTGCTACAAACCACGTAAACTGCTATCACCTACTTAATCATAAAAGAAAATTTTAGAACGTTTAAATAACCCAATATTTTATTTAAAAAAAATCCTACCAAGAGGGAAGCATGCAATCTGCTTTGCTCACAATTACACAAAGAAACCTTCAATCAAAAAGTTAAATACTGGGGCTGGCGGGATGGCTCAGTGGTCAAGAGCTCTGGCTGTTCTTGCAGAGAACCTAGATTCAATTCCCAATACCTCCATGGCAACTCCACCTTAAGGGATCCGAAGCCCTCTTCTGGACTCCACAAGCAGCAGCCACACACGTAGTGCACAGACATATAGGCAGGCAAAACACCCATACACATTAATAGAGAAAAAGTTAAATACTAAGCTTATTAAACACATGCTCATCTGCCGACAGAAAGTCAGAAACTGCCTGAAAGGGGCTTATGAGAAACGAAGACTCTCTGATTGCATAGCAACCTCCAAGAGTTCTGGAAGTACTGTGCCAAAATACAGGACAAAGACCACATACTCCATTTCACGGGACACACATATGAACCACAAATACTTAAGCCCTTTTCTACATTATATTCTGAATAGAACAGCACTGTGGGTACTCCCTACAAGAGACCCTCCTCTTTAGCCCAACCATCGGGAAGCTTGTGAACCTACCACGTAGGGCTTCATCCTATTGCAATATTCCATTCACACACAATCACGGCCTAACTCGATGAAGATTCTTCATGTTAAAACAACGTTTAGAGGGGCTGGAGAGATGGCTCAGAGGTTAAGAATTGAATGCGGGTCCTCTCCCAAAGGACCTCTCCCAGAGGACCTGCATTCAATTCCCAGCAACCACATGGTGGCTCACAACCATCTACAATGAGATCTGGTGCCCTCTTCTGGCATGCAGGCATACATGCAGGTAGAACACTATACATGATAAATAAACAAAATCTTACAAACAAAACAATGTTTAGAAACAACCCCAGGCCAATCACATTATGATAGGGATCAATTCGAGCCACCTGTGCACATGGATCTGTGAATTTTCCTTTCTAGTGAGTCTGGCAACTCAGAAGGACTTGGAAAGTTGGGCATTTGTTTAGAGTTGTAAAAATCCTTAGACCAAGGAGAGAGGTCATGGGATTTAAAGGAAGCTGAGACTCATAGGAAAAGCAGATGCCAGTGAAATGAAAGAGATGGGGTACAGAAAACAGAGTGGGGCTGCTCTGAGTTACTGCGTACTGCGGGGACTATCAGCTTTCTGGCTGTGCCAAGCCTACAGTGACTCTATTTTGTTAAGTCAACTCTGCACTGGTTTATTCTGAGTATCAATGTCACCAAAACACATAAGGCACAAATTGATAATTTATCTCAATAATGACACCTGAAAATAAATGAAATCATTAAAAAAAAAAAGCCCACTAAAACTAATTCATCAACGTAATCGGATGTAAACCCTGCCTGAGACTATCCAAAGTGTAACTGGCTTATTGAATGACCACAAAAATGTCAAGGGACAGGAAACATATCACAGGGAAGGACCCCTGCCTCTGCACCAGGACTCCAGATCCAGTGCAATTTCTCCTGCCACGGATCTCAGCTCACTTCCAACAGCCCATCTAACAGCCTGCGCTCGGGACCTGCATTGGACATCTCTAAACCCTCCTTGCTAAGTCTTAATCAGTGCACTGCCTCCAACTTGAGGAGAACCTCTCATTGTCTTCAGTCTCTTTAACCATTTCCTAGACATTCAGTAACCTGCACATTTGTATATCATTGTGAGAAATATTCATGTGTAACCTGCCTGCCTGTTGACATTAGTGGTTAAGATTGAGATAAAAGAATCGCGGTTGCCAATGGCCAGCTCGCAAGGACAGTCGTGTACTCATCAAATCGTAACCAAAAAAAGACAAAGGCTGTGAAATGACTGGTTATTAAGTAAATTGGGATATAATGGTATCCTACTTTTCTGACAATGTGCACAGAACCCGGGATCACCACACCCCGCGGCTGTTCCCCTCCCCCAAATCCCCTCTCGCGCACAGGAGCCCTAAACCAAGTATCCCCACGACTCTCCGCCTACACCGCCCAGACTGCAAAGACGCGGACGCCCAGGTAACCCGAGACGCTGCGGCACTGGGCGCTCAGCAAGAGACAGGACCGCGACTGCGCCTGCTGACCCAGCTCCACCCAGCGGGACCCGGGCAGCGCTGCCCAGCGGAGCCCGATGAGACTCAGCTCCAGACTCCGCTGCCCGGGGAGGCCGCGTCCCCACTGTCGCCTCCGCTTGCAGCAGCCTCCTCCTCACGCCCTGCCGCACCCACCATTTTCAGAGACCGGGAGTTCTGATGTCCTCCTGAGACTCCTGCAGTCAGACAAGAGGATGCAGATACCGAGGGAAGAAATCTGGGGGCCTCAGCCAAAGACACAGGACGACAATATGGCGGGGACACACAATGGCACCCCAAATGTTGTGCAGCCTCCGTCACCGAAGACCAAAACTCCTCATTGGACAGTTCACACAGCCACCAAATGTTCTCCCTGATAGGCCAACAATCCATGCGCCCGCCTCCTGGATCCTGAGTGACAGGGGAAGCATCTCCTTCCTTGCAGGTTAAAGTCATTGACAGTCCCAGAAGAAGATTTCACAGCTGGCCCTGCTTACTACTCTGGAGAGCACCTGGCCCTACCTGGGGAAAAAGTGCATTTAAAGCGCAGATTAACCTCGCTTTGCAGATACTTATTCGGGGGGGGGGGGGGGGGGGGGGGGTCCTGCTACTTTTTCCTTAAAGTGGGTTGCCGGTGACCTTAAAGAATCTCACATTGTCTCTGGCGACCACTCATGTCCTCAGAGAAGACTGCCTAAGGCAATTCAGAAATCTCTGGGATAGCCCGGAGGGCCTCATATTATCACCTCTCAGAAGTGGGGAATGAAGCAAATATTCAAGTCTTTCTTACAAATAATTTCTCAATCTGTTTTCAAACAATAAATACGAACAAAGGAATGAGATTACTCAAGACACAGAGAAAGTGAAATTTGTAGAGACAAAAATCCAAAAAGAAAATGAAAAATTCCTCCACTTTAACAGTTGGTTCCTCAGTGCTTGCAGTCTGACCAATAACTTGTGATATATTAATCCAAACTGCTAGAGTAGTGGTTCTCAACCTGTGGGTCAAGACCTCTTGGGGGGGGTCATATATTAAACATCTTGCACATCAGATCTTTCCATTCCAACTCCTAACAATAGCAAAATTACAGTTATGAAATAGCAACGAAAATAATTTTTTGGCTGGGGTCACCACAGCATGAGAAACTGTATTAAAGGGTCACAGTCTTAGGAAGGTTGAGAACCACTGAGCTAGAGCCTCACTTTCAATGATCTATGGCAACTGGCTCAAACGGGCAGTCTCAAGAGAGATGGGTGGGCATGAAAACCTTTCTACTTATAAGATATTAGGAAGCCATTCTGGGGGGTGCTGGAGAGATGGTTCAGCAGTTTAGAGTACTGACTGTTCTTCCAGAGGATCTGGGTTCAATTCCTGGCATCCACATGGCAGCTAACAACAGTCTGTAACTCCAAGATCTGACACCCTCACACAGACATACATGTAGGCAAAACACCAATGCACCTAAAGTAAAAATAAAAAAAAATTTTAAAAAAGAAGTCATTCTGGCCCCTCAGGTATGGACGCCCACAAGTTACCCATAAGACGAGATGAAATAATCTCCCCCTTAACTTGTTATAAAAGACCCCCACCATCTCTCATTTAATACGATTTGTGCTTACCAAATTGGCTGTGGATGTCATAGAGTGTAATTAATTAACTCTCTACTTTTACATTTCCTTTTTGGTAAATTTATTTACAGCCCATGTTTTGATGTCACTACAGAAGATATTCTGATGGCCCCAGAAGGATAAATATTAAAGGATTGGGGCTGGGGAGATGGCTCAGTAAAGAACATTTGATACTCTTTTAGAGTACTCAGGTTTGATTTCCAGAACCATGTGGTGGTTCACAGTTGTCCAGTTCCAGGAGATCTGATGTCTGATGCCTTATTCTGGCCTTCAAGGGCACCAAGCATGCAATTGGCATCAGACACAAAAATACATGCAGGCAAAACACCCCCACTGTCTTAGTTAGGGTTTCTATTGCTGTGAAGAGACACCATGACCACGGCAACTCTTATAAAAGAAAATGTTTAACTGGGGTGGCTCGCTTATCGTTCAGAGGTTTAGTCCATTATAGTCATGGTGGGAAACAAGGCAGCATGCAGGCAGACATGGTGCTAGAGAAGGAGCTGAGAGTTCTTACATCTTGATTCACAGGAAACTGGAAGTGGTCTGAGACACTGGGCATGGCTTAAGCATATATGAGACCCCCTCACAGCACACCTGCATGGTGACACACTTCCTCCAACAAGGCCCTTCCTACTTCAACAAAGCCACACCTCATAATAGTGCCACTCCCTTTGGAGGCCATTTTCTTTCAAACTACCACACCCACATAAAAAATAATAAAATAAAAAATAAATAAAAATAAAAGTAACCAACCTCCCCCTCAAAAGTACACCTCTTCCAACAGCCCCACCACACACACACACACACACACACACACACACACACAATGATGGAGTCCAATTTGTGTGGGCCAACTGCTCCCACATATGGGGCCTGCTCTGGAGTGTGATTGATATTCTCAGTGTCACTCCATTAAAGAAATATGATTTTTCCCTCTCCCAGCAAACTATTAATTGCAAATAGCTTCTTTGCACAGGGTGATACTTTGTGACGACTTCCCCTTCTCTGTACTGGGATTTTTGTGTGGCTTGACTGAGCTCATGCAGGTTTTTTTGCAAGCTGTCACAGTCTCTCTGAGCTCCTATGTGCATCAGCCCTGCTGTGTCTGGAAAAAACTGTTTCCTGAAGTCACTGGCCACCTCTGGCTGTTACAGTCACTCCACTGCCTCTTCTGCGTAGATCTCTACCTTAGTTACTTTTCTTTTCCTGTTCGATTCTTCAGCTGAGACAGTAAGAAAGATGATTTATTGTACATGAGTTATACTTGGCCACAAGTGAGAACAGAACTAGTTCAGAATGCCCCAGGCCCAGGGCAGAGGGCTAACAGGAACTGTGTAGTGGGTAGCTGTTCCAGCTTTGACCTGGAAGTACTACCCCCAGTGAGGCTTCCGGTAGCTGTCATGCCTACCTATGACTTGCCCCTGAGGTGGAGCCAAGAGGGGAGCCCTTAAGACTCGAGATCCAGAAGTGCTGGCTCTCTTGGTTCCTGGTGATCCTGGATGCTGGATGGTAGACTGAGCGGAGTTCTCCAGAGAACCCAGCTGGACTGCACCTCACCTCTTCCAGATCTTGTAATCAAACTTACTAACTGTAAGTTACCCCCCCCAATAAACTTCCTTAATAAACCCCCAAATATCTGGTGCTCACGTGTAGCAAACTCCAGACGCCTAGATTTATTGTATATACTAGTAAACTAATTTATTAAAATATCAGCCTTAGCAGAGGAATCCACATCCTCACGATCGACGGTAGAGGAACAAGAGGTGTGGTTGCTCTTCAGACTCTGCGGAAGCTGGTTGAACTTACTCAGAAGTCAATTCATCAGCTCTTTGATTACATCTGCACTAATGATTGAAACAGCGAGAGACCCAAAATGTCCTAAGGTGGCTGCTGTAAGTACCGTAGTAAACAGAGGACTAACACCCAAAGCCTTTGTGTTCAGAAACTACGGTCATTTTCCTGGCGTCAGCTCTCACTATTTAGGAGGCTGCCAGTATAAAATGTGGCAAGCCATTAGAGCCTCCTCAGCTGCTCCAGGCTACTTTGCAGAATATGTGCTGGGCAATGATCTTCACCAAGATGGAGGTTTGCTTCTGAATAACCCTTCAGCCTTGGCCATGCATGAGTGCAAATGTATCTGGCCCAATGCACCATTAGAATGTATAGTATCCCTGGGTACAGGACGGTATGAGAGTGATGTGAGAAATACCTCAACATACACACGCCCGAAGACCAAGCTCTCTAATGTCACCAGCAGTGCTACAGATACAGAGGAATATATATATATTCCATATAATGCTGGATGGTCTCTTACCTCCTGATACTTATTTTAGATTCAATCCTGTCATGTGTGAAAACATACCCAAAGATGAAAGTCGAAATGAAAAGCTGGACCAGCTGCAGCTGGAAGGGATGAAGTATATAGAAAGAAATGAACAAAAGATGAAAAAAGTT
>CABHPQ010174333.1:0-42661 GCA_902168405.1 Peromyscus aztecus
CATCCCTTCTGGGCAGGCTAACAGGAAAAGGTCACTGTTGAGTTCCATGATGTTGAAGTGCTACAGCAGTGTCACTGTGAGACAGCTGCTCCTCCAACATTCCCAACATGCACTTGTTCCCTCTGCAATTGCTCCTTCTTGCCCATGTAGATGCAGTTTCCACAAACACCCTGCCCACCCCAAGACTGAATCCCACTCTTAATTGTGTCTTAAAAGGTGATTAAGAAGAAATATCCAACTGATGGATCTGAAATTGTGCTGCTCACTGATGGGGAGGACAGCACCATCAGCACCTGCTTTGACCTAGTGAAGAAGAGTGGGGCCATCATCCATACAGTAGCTCTGGGACCGGCTGCTGCTAAAGAGCTTGAGCAGCTTTCCAAAATGACAGGTGAGGGAAGATCTGCAGAGACCCACCACTGTTTCTACCAATGGTCCCCAAACTCCAGTGACCTGAGGAGTCAGGAAAAGTGAGATAAGGAGAGATAGGTAATCTCAGCCAATAACTATGCTTCTCCCAAATGACCATTAGAACTGACCACCCATTCTCACTAAGGTCTTGGCTCCAGGCCAAACTGCAGAAAGTCTAACTGTGCTACACCCTAGCGAAAACTTGGGAGCCCTTCCCAGATACCTTATAAATATTTAACTACCTGAGAAAGCCAGGAATGAGAAGGAGGGGAGAGAGGAAGAGCCTGGTGAACAAAGCATAAGGCTAGTTCAGTCATGCAGTGCACAGGCAGTTTCTCCACAAAAGAGCAGTATGTCGCAGACAGGTGTCATCTGGCCCTGGCTTCTTTAGCAGAAAGGGTGATCATTTTCTTTTATTTAGGGATAGTATTAGAAATATAAATTATTACTGTTGGAGCCTAATATATCTGCCCATGTTGTCTAGAAGCAGGGCCTGAGATGGAGAATTTGATACATGTGATTATAGAAGAAGAGTTCTCAAAAGAAAAGAAATGGAGGACAGAGCTGGGAA
The DNA here is from genome assembly GCA_902168405.1 of Peromyscus aztecus. Classification (NCBI taxonomy): domain Eukaryota; kingdom Metazoa; phylum Chordata; class Mammalia; order Rodentia; family Cricetidae; genus Peromyscus; species Peromyscus aztecus. The sequence goes on from CABHPQ010174333.1 coordinate 983, forward strand.
CAGCAAAGGATGGAAACAGATCTACACTGTAATCTCACTCTAGTCAAGAGGCCTCTAGACTAGAAACACAAGAGACAGGAGCACTCCCCTTTGCATTGCTACATCAATCAGTCATTGTGCATTTATTGTTAGAGCAGATCAGACATAAAAATCCTTTTTCTGTGTAGGATGGTCCTGGTGTAAAGCAATCCTCTGGAGAATGAGGTAACCAGTGGTCACTAGCAGCCAACCCTTGGAGCAAGGCAAACTTTCACTCACCTGGAAAAGGATACAGGAGGGACATCAGAAGCACTATAAAACACTGTCCCTGACTTTGGATGCTATTTAATAGTTTAAAAGTGACTACCCAAGATGGCTCCATGGGCAAAGGTGCTTGCTGTCAAACTGACAACCCGAGTTCAGTCCCTGGAACCCATGCTGTGTAAAGAGAGAACCAACTGCTACAAGCCGCCTTCTGACCTTCACACACGCAGGGACACATGCACGCACAAATACATAAATATAAAAAACAGGAGAGACTTCCCGTCCTCTTCTTTAGTTATACTTACTCTCCATACCCAAGCTTCCAGGCCTGGTATATTAATCTTTCTTTTACTACACATCCCAATTTTCTGTAACAGATCCTTTGCTCACTATTATTTCCTAATATTGTCACACATGCATCTTTTTTGATTTGACATACAAGTTTAAAACCCAGTTTGTTAGAATTGCATTTAAATAATAGGAAGCCAATCAGAGTGGACTATGTTTAATAGACTCTGTCATGTGGAAGCACATGACCTTTAAAATGTAGATACTCTGCCAGGGGCTGGTGGCGCACGCCTTTAATCCCAGCACTCGGGAGGCAGAGCCAGGTGGATCTCTGTGAGTTCGAGGCCAGCCTGGGCTACCAAGTAAGTTCCAGGAAAGGCGCAAAGCTACACAGAGAAACCCTGCTCGAAAAACCAAAATTAATTAATTAATTAATTAATTAATTAATTTAAATAAATAAATAAATAGAATGTAGATACTCTTGGAGATTTGTGCAGATAATTGAAGAAACGTCATGACGGGTGTTTCTGAAGCTATTCATTAATAGGATTGAAAAGTCAGTATCAGTAGGACATGGCGGTATAAACCTATAATCTCAGTGGTTGAGAGGCAGAGGTAAGAGAAGCTAGAGTAAAAGTCATTCTTAGATAAATAGTGAGCTTGAAGCTAATTTGAGCTACAGGAGACTATGTCTCAAATATATTATATATATCAGTATCAACTTCTGAGTTAATATGCACATATATTTGACATTGATCGGTATTATCTATCCTGCTATTTTAGCTATGGCTAAAATGTTGTAAATACTTGCTTCCTGGAAAATAACTTGTGATATCATAATTGCATTTTAGGAGGTTTGCAGACATATGCTTCTGATCAAGCTCAGAACAATGGTCTTGTTGATGCTTTCGCAGCCCTTTCATCAGGAAATGGAGCTGTCTCTCAGCGCTCTATCCAGGTTGGAATTCTTACTGTTTGGTTTCTCATGTCTACTTACACTCACAGACTAGACCTTCGAGATCTACACTCCTTTGTGTATTAATTAAAAGTCAGAGTCTTCAGCATGACGTCAAACATTATTCTCCAAATGCAACCTTCCTTATTTAAATGAGGCAGTTGGCATTGACTTATTTTGTAAGAAAATGAAACGACTTATATAAAGTGCCCAATAATTGCTCATAAGCATTTGCTAATGAGCACTGATCATAATAGGATTGGCTTGTGTTGTCTTCAGAACAGATCATCTATACATTTTCTAGGACAAGTGTTCAGACATGATTTGCCCTATTTTTCCATTGCTCGAGTCCCTGTGATTTGCCATGATTTTCCTGTAGCGGAGAGGCAGCACTTTGCACTACGGAAACCCCATGTAGTCCACTCAGACTCCTAAATCTTCATCCTGGGTCTTCCATTTACTGACTTCGAGTGAAGAACCTTACCTCTGAGTCTGGAGCAGAAAGCTTCTCTGGGCTTGTCTGGTTCTAAAAAGCTAAGAAGCTCAAAGTATCTTTCAAATATCTTGGGACTATTTCTGAGAAGGACAAATGGATTTCAAAGTGCTCTCTTAGAGTAACTGCAGAAACCGCATGTGGAATTTTCAACTAGAGAGAATAAACAACCAGCCCACTGTGAATCCAAACATTCACAATCCAAGTCTGAGTAAACCCGAAGGAACAGGGGCACATTAAAGCCTGGATGAGAGATTCAAAACAATAGGATGTGGGGCCGACTGATGTGCTGTGTTTCCAATCTAGGGAGACAGCAATGGCTCCTATGTTGGTTTCCTGCAGGAAACTTAAAAATAAATTCAAGGGCCGTCTTTTGCAAAGAAAGGATTGTGCCCCAGAAAAGGAATTCAGCAGCTTAGAAACTCCCAGTCACATCTATGATTATTATTTTTTTAATTTAAGAAACTAACAGGGAGGGAAATGGAAAGGTGAGCTGGATTCATTTCCTAGTCTACCATGAGAACAAGAGTCCTGTACATTCAGACTCACTCATTATCAACCCATAGGACCAGAAAGCCTGGCTCCCTGGCCATTACCTCTCCTAGTAGGTGTCAATTTAGAGATAATGAATTACTACAGAAGAGACAGTTCTCAAAATCACATTTTCTACAGAAGCATTGTTACCCTTCTCCCACACCAGTCCCTACTCTGCAGCAACCCCATTCTATGCCAAACAGCAATCGCCTGGCTCGCTGCTTTATTTCAGACGCCTTCATAAGGACTGCCATGACGCTTAACTCTGTAATTTGTCATTTTAATTTATATCATCTATCCATGGGTAAGAAATGAGTACAGCCAGTCCCCCTCGGGTTCAGTGTAGTAAGAGATGGGATGTTTACACTCGTAAAGGAGAATGTGATGGGCACCAAAGGACAGTCAGGGAGAAAACTACATCGAAGCTCATAGGAAAGAGGTGACACCTGTGTCTAAGAGACAGACATCAGTGAAAGCTTCATGAAGAAGGCAACATTTGTACCAAATTCTGGAGGAGCAGTAAGACTCAGACAAACAGAGAAAAAGTGATGATGTCTAGGAGAAGCAGAGAGTGTGAAGTTTGGGATTCATAAATCCTTAGAAGGAGGTGGTCTTTTTGGTGGAGAAAGAAATATCATGGAAACTTGGAGCTGGAATAGTAATATGTAACTGAATCCTAAATGACCCTAAATACCGAGCAAAGGACTCAAGAACACATGCAGGCCTTTTCATTGGCTCCTGGTGGTCAGGACCTGGTGCTGAGACTGTGAGCTGTAGGCTGGATTGTCCAGGAAGTAAAGCGTTTGTCTTCTCAACAGCTGGAGAGCAGGGGAGTAAACCTCGACAAGAACCAGTGGATGAACGGCTCAGTGATCGTGGACAGCACAGTGGGGAAGGACACGTTATTTCTTGTCACCTGGACAACGCAGGCTCCTCAGATTCTTCTCTGGGATCCCAGTGGAACTAAACAAGGTGGTTTTGTCACAGACACAGCCACCAAGATGGCCTACTTCCAGGTCCCAGGCACTGCCAAGGTATGGGGTCAGCTTCCTTGTAGACTAAACAAATTTTTTTTTTTTTTTACAAATGACTGTAGATTTTTTTAAGAGGGTTGAGTTATTGACTTCAGATGAAAACTCTTCGTTCATTGAAGTCAGTCTACCACTTAAGTCAAGAGAGAGGAAATGGGTAATTTCATGTCCCCAAATAAAAGGGAAACGATTGAACTTCATAGCAGTCAGGATGACAAATGATCCTCGATGCTCTGGGATTATGAAAATTATTTTCTATCCTTCAGAAACCCATGCCTTGAAAACTCCAGTTAGTGATCAGTGAGGACACAGCATTTGGGCCTCATTATCCCTATCTAGCTTTGTCTTGACAGTGGGAGGCATGTAGTTAGTCCAAACACATTCAAGCTTGCCTTGACGGACAGAGTCCCAAGGACACCCACATCTTTTTAGATGTGCTCACAACACACTGTGACTACATAGGCATTTGTTGTAAGTCTTTGTTACTCACTGGGAATATCTGCATCTGTTTTGGTCAGGTTGGCTCTTGGAAATACAGCCTGCAAGCGAGCTCACAAACTCTCACTCTGACTGTCACCTCCCGTGCAGCAAGTGCGACACTGCCTCCAATTACAGTGACCCCAGTAGTGAATAAGAACACAGCAAAGTTCCCCAGCCCTGTAAGAGTGTATGCAACTATTCGCCAAGGAGCCTCACCCATTCTCAGGGCCACTGTCACAGCCTTGATTGAATCTGTGAATGGAAAAACAGAGACCCTGGAATTACTGGATAATGGAGCAGGTAACCATCGAAGAAACTGGAAATTAGTTCTTCTACTAAGACACCACTATGGAATAGCTAATGGGCATGGTCTGGTGAGAACAGTTGGTCGTAGGGAACCTGGTGCTGGGGGCTGGCTAAAGAGCTCTCAGCATCCTCATACATGTTTGAAAACATTGGGGAACATGAGGAGGTGTCCAGTCTTAGCCTCTACAAAGCCAAAGTCAGTTGATGGATTGAATTCAATAGGATTGGAGATTGCACAGAACTGTCTGTCTTCCAAACTAAGGAAAGGGAATAACAGCCGTTTTCTGTCAAGTTCATTGCCTCCTCAATATGTATGCACATATAAACATATATCTTCATTTTTATGTTCACCACACACTTTTTAGGTGTTATTATCCCTCTATTACTGGTGAAGAAACACTGTCACATTTTAACATGAATTCCAGCACAGATCTAAGATGATTCATATATCCATGTGAACTTTAGGTTAGGTTCAATCCCCAAGTGAGAAACTCTGCCCATTTTTCTTGCATTTAAGAAATCTATAAGGAAGAAATACTATACTGTATTTCTTTTTTAGAAGATGTCTATTTACTATGACAGGAGCATCTTTATTAGAATGAATTTTGTAAATGAATTCCCTGCTCAAACATCCCCTAGGGTGTGGCTAGAGTTTTCCTGCCTGGCCCACAGTCAGGATAAATCTTTTTCACCTGCCAGTCCCACAGCCGCTCAGACCCAACCAAGTAAACACAGAGACTTATATTGCTTACAAACTGTATGGCCGTGGCAGGCTTCTTGCTAACTGTCCTTATATATACCTTGCCACATGGCTCGTGGCTTACCGGCATCTTTACAAGCTGCTTGTCCTGGTGGCGGCTGGCAGGCAGAGCCTCCCTCTGCCTTCCTGTTCTTTTTATTCTCTCTGTTAGTCCCGCCTATACTTCCTGCCTAGCCACTGCCAATCAGTGTTTTATTAGCAACACATTTGCCATACAGAACATCCCACAGCACTAGGGAGAAATTGTTTTTCTTCTCCAATCATGTACATAAAGCAATCTGATTTGACTTGACAGATAATTAGTGAGTTGATAGTTCAAGCTATCAGTCATGACAGAGAGGTACAAAATGACAGTTCAGGGTGAGAAGATTTACACATAAGTATATATACATGTGCACACACAGTACAAAGAAGTGTAAGGCCTCATTCTATACATAATCAAGCCCCATAGTCCCTTGTAAATAATACTCAATTTCTCTGTTTGCAAAATGTTAACCCACATATGGATTGGAAATACAGGTGTCAAGTTGTCTTTATGGTATTCATGAATTCCTTCATCTCCTTGTCAAGGTGCTGATGCTACCAAGAATGACGGTGTCTACTCAAGGTTTTTTACAGCTTTTGATACAAATGGTAGATACAGCATAAAAATATGGGCTCTGGGAGGAGTTACTGCAGACAAACAGAGAATGTTACCTCAGAAGAATGGAGCCATGTACATAGATGGTTGGATTGAAGATGGTAAGTGATCTGGAGACTTGACTGAAAGACTTAGGTCTAGAAGAATCATTAAGCCTGTGAGGAAAAATAATGCAAGACGACTATTGCTTTCTTAGTCTCACCTCTATCTTATTGGTGTTTGGGGCTGGGAGATCCTTTGTGTTGAGTACACTCTTACATTTTGAAGGATTCTGCTGCATCACTGGAATCAATCAATCCACTAGATACCAGTAACAGCCTCACCCCCAAGTTACTACATTCAAAAATGTCCCTAGTCATCTTCCATTGTAAGAGGGCAAAATCCCCCCCCATTTGATAACCAATTGGGCAGATCATAGCTTTTTACCACTGTGGTTTCAAATCACAGCATCTACAAAATAAAATATAATATCTCTATGTGCTTTACTTTCTTCCACAGTAAAATAGATTCTTAGAGGGAAGCCCCCAAGCCCACAGGTAGTCAAATGGGAAAAACAAATCTTTAAGAAATAAGACCATCCACACCACTCTAGGTTTAAAACACCTGCTCAGGATCAGAGTGGATTAAGAGCAAAAGAGCCTAGGATTTGACTTACAAATTAAAACCAACAACAAAAGATGTTTTAAATAAGTGGAATTTATGAGAAAGTAAATTCTGAATAATTCCAAATTCTGGATGGAATACCTTTACTGAAGATGAGTTCTTAGAGCTTAATTGACTTCACAAACCATAGCAGTTTTGAGGCATAGAATTAGTTTTATATAAGAATGTAAAGCAAATCCTATAATTCCTACATGAATAAATCCCCAGGTATTGATTGAGACAATTGGGCTGAATGTGGGTGACATATATCTGCAATGTTAGCACTCTAGAAACGGAGGCAGGAAGATTGAGTTTGAGACCAACTGGGGCTACATGTAAGGCACTGTCTCAAAATGAAAAGAAAGAACATTGGGATTCTTTTAAAAGCATAAAGTTTTGGAGCACTTAACATAAATTATTTCAATGAGAAATTGTAATCAAGTAAGAAAGATAAAACACAAATATAATGTAAAAAATAGCCTAAATTAAACAATCAAGGAAATTCTCCAAGACCAAGGAGATTAAGTAGGAAATAAATGAGAGAGACTATGGCACTCACAATATTATCAAAGTGATAAGCGACTTCTTGAGGCAATGCCATGTTTAAACAGAGATAGTATTTAAACGGACATTGTAGAAGACAGAAAAATGAGAGGCCACTGAGACAGCTAGGTGGGTAGGGGAGCTTGCTGCCAAGTCACTCGTACCTGGAGTTCCATTCCTGGGATCCACATGTGGGAGGAAAGAACCCACTTCTGCAGTTTGACCTCTAACCCCACATGTGGGAGGAAAGAACCCCCTTCTGCAACTTGATCTCTAACCCCCACATGTGGGAGGAAAGAACCCACTTCTGCAGTTTGACCTCTAACCCCCACATGCCCCTCTCCTACACAAATAGCTGACTAAATAAATGTTTTTTAATTAAGTGAGGGAGGGAATATATTTTTAGGGCAAATGTTAGAAAAATTAGTTTTTTTCCCTATTATAATTAGGAAACACCTGTTAGGTAAAGAAATATGGGCCTCCCTTTGCTCATTTTCTTCTTATGCAACTCGATTTGGTGTCTTGTCACCAAACTTTAAAGTGGAGTTTGTTGGTGGAAGAAGAGAAGGATAACGGAGAGGAAAGACCCAGTAAGAAACAGGAACACTAGCCTTTCCGTGGTGTTACTCTTCATATTTTGAATAATTTTTTAACACAGGTGAAATAAAATTCAATCCTCCATATCCTGAAACTAATAATGTTCAAGACAAACAACTGTGCTTCAGCAGGACATCTTCGGGGGGATCATTCACAGCCTCTAATGTCCCCTCGGCTCCCATTCCTGACCTCTTTCCACCTTGCCAAATCACCGACCTGAAGGCCAGCATCCAGGGGCACAACCTCGTGAATCTGACTTGGACGGCTCCCGGGGATGATTACGACCATGGGAAAGGTAAGATGAATGTGGTACAGACCCTAAAGAGGAGTTGACCAACCAAGTGGTTGCAGAGCCGAGGTTGGCAGCTGTGTTGAAGGCAGGAGGAGACAGAGGCAGGGAATCTCGGATGACTTCTGAAATTAAAAGTAAAGATTTTAAAAGTACAGGAAGCTGACCTACCTAAGGAATAAGATATTTTATCTCAGAAAAGAAAACTTTTGGATTTTGTTTTTTGTTTTGGTTTGGTTTGGTTTTTTGTGTGTGTGTGTGTGTGTGTGTGTGTTTTTAAACCGATGACAAATGAGGTTTTGTAGTATTTCTAGAGAAGGGTTAGGAATAGAGGGTAAATGTCTTCAAAGGAAATCTCCCAGTCCTCTAGACTTTGACTCTCAAAGTATCAACGTAGAAATTAGGTCTGGGATGGAGCCTAAGGCTCTCTGTTTCTAGCATGTATTTATGAAATGTGTGGGCAACAGCCTGACCTAATGAACTGGAATCTGTTTTTTACCATTCTCTGAGCATATTAGTGTTCAAGAAACACTAGCACCAAAAACCCCTGTCCAAACAATGAAGTAACAGGCCGTGAATAGTCTTCTTCCTCAGCCAAACCCCATGCTCCACAGTTCTAGGTAATCACAGAATAACTTTATATTCATCACTTTGTTAAGAGTAACAAGTACACAAAGTAGGTAGAAACCCTTGTAAATATGGTTTACTGGTTCCGTCTATTCATGGCAACTTCTTGAGATAATGATGTAATCCCTAACAAACTTGTAAAGCTCAAGATTTGAGAATTACAAGTCTCATCCCCCCTCATTCTTTTTTTTTCTCTCTCTCTCTCTTTGTATTTTAGCTTCCAAGTACATCATCCGAATAAGCACAAGTATTGTTGATCTCAGAGACAAGTTCAATACCTCAGTCCAAGTGAACACTACTGATCTCATCCCCAAGGAGGCCAACTCTGAGGAAATCTTTCAGTTTGAACTGGAAGACAGCAGTTTTGGAAATGGCACAGATATCTTCATTGCTATCCAGGCTGTGGATAAATCCAATCTGAAATCAGAAATATCTAACATTGCGCGGGTATCTCTGTTCATCCCCACTGAAGAGCCACCCACATCTGAAGACACAACTCCTCCTTGTCCTGATATTAGTATCAACAGCACCATTCCTGGCATCCATGTGTTAAAAATAATGTGGAAGTGGCTAGGGGAAATGCAGGTGACGCTAGGCTTGCACTGAAACTTCAGGAGACAAATCAATCATTCCTTTCATTGTAGACTTTTCTAAAATGTATTTTAGACTTCCTGTAGGGGGCAATATAGTGATAGGAGAAGCTCAAGATCTGGGTCCATGTGTATTAAAAATCATCTGCCCAAATTCTAAGGTTTAATCATTGCTCAATCTTTGAATGGTAATTGTGAATCCTTGGAAGAACCAAATGTTGCTTGTACCAATAGATTTTTATTTGTACAATTTGATTTTTATTTAAAGAAACTTTGACAAGTAAAAATAACATTCAATTGCAGTTAGTTAATCTACTAACAACTAAGATCTGAGTAAAGATGGTACATGTATGGAAGGGAGGGAGCGCACTATAGGAAGAAATGGCACTCTCGTGGTTTCATGGTGTAGAAATGCACACTATGTTCCTGAAACTGCAAGTCAGTGATGCTGAAAGCCACAGTGGTAGGAAACAAGGAAGGGGAGGTAGATTCAGGCCAAGTGATACAGAAATAAAAATATATTCCATAATTTTTTACAAATATTTTATTAACAGCTGTCTTAGTTTTCTATTGCTGTGAAGAGATGCCATGACCAAAGCAACTTATAAAAGAAAGCATTTAATTGGGGCTTTCTTACAGTGTCAGTCAGTTAGTCATTCTCATCATGATGGGGAGTGTGGCCACAGGACAGCAGGCATGGCACTGGAGCAGTAGCTGAGAGTTTCCATCTTATCCTCAAGTTGGAAGCAGAAGCAGGGGACTGGGCCTGGTGGGGGATTTTGAAACTTCAAAGTCCACCCCCAGTGAAACACCTCTTCCAGTAAGGCCACACCTAATCCTTCTCAAAACAATTCTACCAATAAGGGACCAAGCATTCAAATATGCAAGCCTCTGGGGGCCATTCTTATTCAAACCACCACACTACCTTATAAACAGGAGCTTATTTAGCAGTACTCAGTTAAGTCCACAGATGTTGTTCAGATGCTAATAAAGTCAGCCACACTTTCTAATACACCCAAAGTATATTTCTTCACTTTCAGATCTTCCTTATTACAACTAAAATCTAAGAAAATGTTAGAACAATTAGATGCACAAGTAATCGTGAAAAACAGAGAGATGTGGGCATATCAGGAAGCAAAAATGTCTAGCACCCTCCCCCTATTCCATATTCAAAGTGCTAACATGGGGTTTAGTTTAAATAGGTGAGAGGTATGTGTAATTAAGCAATCTAAGTCAAGGTGTGGTCCTTTCTGTCAGTGACCCAGGATTGTCATTCATGCCAAGTGGTCTGCAAGTTGTCAAAACTGGGTTCCAGGAGACAAGTCCTTCCACTGGCTGGAACCATGACCTAACCAACCTTTTCCTTTTCTCAACTTGAGACCGGGAAAATTCCAGTTCTCTGGGGATTGTCTTAGTTAGTGTTACCGTTGCTATAATGAAACACCATCAAACATGGTTACCAAAATCATGACCAAAAAAACAAGTTAGGGAGGGAAGGGTTTGTTGGTTAAACAGCGCTGCTCCTGACTGGCCAGTGGAAGAGAGTGTTGATCGGAAGAATCACAAGCCATGGTTACCTTTTTAGAGCTTTACTGGGAGAGAGGGAGGAGTGGGGGGAGAGAGAGAGAGACCGCAGGGGGGGGGGTACAGAAGGAGAGAGTACAGAAAGGAGAAAAGGAATGCACAGAGGGCGCGTCCACTTTTTAGGCTGGGACACCATTGCAGGTTGGTGACATAATTAAGGACAGAATCCTTAAGGGTTTATTTGGCTTATGCTTCCATAGCACTATTCATCAAACAGGAACTCAAACAGGGAAGGAACCTGTGCTAATGCATAGGACATGGAGGGATGCTGCTTACCGGTTTGCTCCTCACAGCTTGCTCAGCCTGATTTCTTTTTTTTTTTTAATTTTTCTTTATTAAGAAATTTTCTACTCACTCCTCATGCTATCCACAGAACTCCCTCCTCCCTCCTCCCACTCCCCAGCCCTCTTTCCCAAGCCACCCCACATCCCCCAAATCAAGGTCTCCCATGGGGAGTCAGCAGAGCCCAGCACACTGAGCCTAGGCAGGTCCAAGCCCCTTCCCACTGCACCAAGGCTGTGCAAGATGTCACACCACAGGCACCAGATTCCCAGAAGCCTGCCCATGCACCAGGGACAGTTCTCGATCCCCCTGCCTGGGTGCCCCCCAAACAGTTTGAGCCAAACAACCGTCTTCTGTATCTAGAGGGCCTAGTCCAGTCTCATGGGGGCTCCACAGCCACCAGTCCACAGTTCATGGGTTTCCACTAGTGTGGTCCATCATCTCTGTACATCCTCCCATCATGATCTCGACGTCCCTTGCCTGCAGTATCTCTCCTCTCTCTCATCAATTGGATTCTCGGAACTCAGCCTGGTGCTTCACCATGGATCTCTGTATCTGCCTCCATCTGTCACTGGACAAAGGCTCTATGATGACAGCTAGTTTATTTGCTAGGCTGGTCACCAGAGTAGACTGGTCCAGGCACCCTCTGGACCACTGCCAGAAAAGATCTTCACCAACCCCATATCTGACAGAGGGCTGATCTCCAAAATATATAAAGAACTCAAAAAGCTAGACATCAAAATACTGAACAATCCAATTAGAAAATGGACTACAGAGCTTAACAGAGAATTCTCAACAGAAGACTCTCAAATGGCTGAAAGACATTTAAGGAATTGCTCAACATCCTTAGTCATCAGGGAAATGCAAATCAAAACAACTCTGAGATACCATCTTATACCTGTCAGAATGGCTAAGATCAAAAACACTGAAGACAGCTTATGTTGGAGAGGATGTGGAGCAAGGGGAACACTCCTCCACTGTTGGTGGGAATGCAAACTTATACAGCCACCCTGGAAATCAGTATGGGGGTTTCTCAGAAAGTTGGGAATAATTCTTCCTCAAGACTCAGCCTGATTTCTTATAGAACCCAGGACAACCAGCCCAGGGATGTCACCACCCACAATAGGTTGGGCCCTCCCATATTAATCACTAATTTAAAAATGCCCTACAGTCTTGCCTGCAGCTGGATCTCATGGAGGCATGTTCTCAACCTGAGGCTCTCTCCTCTCCAGTGACCATAGCTTGTGTCAAGTTGACATTAAATTAGCCAGCACAGGGATCAGTTTCAAAGTCTGATGGCCAAAGAGAGGGAGGAAGGCATGCAACTCTCTCTAAAGATCTTCATTCATGCCAGGATGGTTACACTGGATGCCAGTCATCTCTCAGGGGTACTTGCAGATGCTTTGCCAACTGTAACTGATCAGAAGGTCAGGAGGCAATTCTCTTGAGCAAAGTGCAAGCGGGTACTAAGCCACATGCCGGGTGAGAGGGCCACCTTATGTTGCAGCGAACAAGTGAGTCTGAGGTCCAAATCCAACTCTCTAGAACATGGCTGCCATAAGCCTTGCTGGGAAATTTCTAAGAGATTACTCATTGCAAAAACTTAGCTTTTTCTGCCATGTAATAATGCAGATCCATTCCATGACAAGCTGCTCAATGATGCAGAGTTCATAGAAATGGCTTTCTTTTCCTGGGCTCTACTTTCTATCACCTCTTTGCTGACATTCATCCCTTTTCTCCTCAGAAGTCAGCTCTCGCCTGTCTATGAAGAACGTATGCATGAATGTGTGAATGAATGTACTATTCCATAGTTCATTCCACTGAGTTCATCCAAATGGAAAATTAAATTCCCAATGAATGACATTTATAAGGGACACTGTCAATAACAGGATTTTCTAATAAGTGACCCATACCCCACCTGGCCTTTGTCCTCTAGGACCATGACTTTGTCTCATATTCCCTCTGCACTCATTCCCTATCCTCTTCACTGGCCTCAACTTGCATCAAAAGAAGCTGTCCCTCCTCTCCAGTACCACATACCAGGCAAGGATTCATAGGACATTCACCAAACTCTTTCTTGAAGCTTTTGATCTGGACATTACTCCTATAATCTTTTTTTAATGCTTCTGTTCTATGCCTTTGATATATGCTATCTCATCCCTTTTTTACACTGGCATTACCAACCTTATCTAAGACAGACACTGAGTGACAACATTCCCTTCCCAACCCTCCTACAATCACTCTGAGTGACAGAGTATTTATGTGACGGTTTGACAAATACCTTAGACAAAATTCCTGTGAAATCTCAAATTCCAGCACCCTATTCTAGCCATCCAAGTCCCCAAACCCTCGAGTTGTTCCTTCTGCCCACTTCACTGGCTTTGGGAGCTCATGGTGGCCCTCAAGGCTGTGTCTCTTTACTCAGCTCATTCTCACCATCTCTGTGGGGCGTTTCCACATCTGTGCATCACGTGTCCTTCCTAACAGCACCTTCATCTCTCATCTACCTACCGTCTTATTACATCTGCCCTGAAGCTAGCTAGTTTTCCACTGAGCATATTGTCTGAGGCTTTGTGGCAGGAGAGTAGAGGCATGGGGGAAAAAGCATCAGATTCACACACATAAGAAGCTTGAAGCCAGTTGACAGAAAGGCCGGACACGTCTCCTCACCAGGGCTACATGTAACAACACAGAGTACATGTGAGCAGTGCGGCCACCTCTCCCAGACAGGACAGGTGCTGTATAAAAGACCTATAAAGGAGCAGAACCCACGTGATGCAGGGCTTTGGAGCAACAGTCTCCTCGGCTCCTTTGCCCATTTCCGCCCTCAAGAGTGACTTATTTCTTTATTAATACACTCCTTCTATTTCTGTCACTACTCATGTTCAGTTCACTGTTCCAGGGTACAAAAATCTGGAAATCCCAACAGGTACACTCCTAAATCCAATCCACACCTGTTAACTTTAGTGTAGCCAGCAAGGAGATAAGATCTCAGCTACTTCTTATCTCCCCCTTCCTTCTTTATACTTCCTTTTACCTTTTCCCCAGAGCACTTCAAAATATCTATAAGGCAAACATCCAAGGGAGGCCTAATCATAGCCCTGGGGAGCCAAATTAAACCTATCCATCCTCTCTTCCCTTTGGTGACTTATGGGCCAGGATGTGCTTAAACTGTTCCCCCAGACTACAGGATGTTAGTCAGTCTTCTGTAGAGGCATTGATCAGCAGCTGTCTGGGACCTGTGCCTTTAAACTGGGAGGACTACAGACCCTCAGTGTCTCCAGTGGAGCCTGAGAGGCACAAAGCCAGAGTCCTTCGGTGACTCCCGCCTTAAGGGTAAATGGACTAATGCACTTGGTCTGTTGTGTAGATAGATAGTCAGGATGGAGCTCAAATAAGGGTGAGCATGATGGTGCTAATAAAACCGATGATGCCCAGTGGTCCCACCTGCCACTAAGTCCTTTGAATATCACTGCAACGTCAGACTTCCTCATGCCACTAGCGATCCTTTGCCTGGACCACTCTTCCTCTCTTTGTTCTTTTCCTCCCACCCTCCCAAAGGCCTGCAAGGATGAGAACAGCAGACTTGGATGGTGCTCTGGCACAGGCACTGTGGCAGCCGTTGCCCATACCTTCACCAGACAGTTCCCCAGGCATTCACCCCTCCCTGGAACTAGAGGGGGGGCGGTTGCCGAACAGGGAGCAGTTGCTGAACCTGTCACACATAGGATTCTAATGCCCAATGGTGTCACATGCTGGTCCCACCAGAATCTCCAAGCTTATGTTTATTCTACAAAACAAACCCCTGGTAGAGACAGAAACCCAAAGTCTGGGACCCAATCTCAAAGATGCCACTAGTGACCTACTTCTTTTAACCAGGTCCTATCTCTCACCACAATATTCTATTCAAATTTTGAACCCACTGGTTAGATCAGAGTCCTCATGACCTGGTCACCTCTGGAAATAGCTTTACAGTCACACCCAGGAGTATGCTTAACTAACCTCACAGGCATCTCCAAAGCCAATGAAGTGACAGTCAATATTAACATCACCCTGTCCAAGCCCATACTGCCCCTAGGGTCAAGTCTAAGCCCATGGTCCTACTGCAGCCAGGGTCTGTGTTGATGTCCATGGCCTGTGTTACCACCAAAGGCCATGAGGATGTCTGTGGTCTGTGCTGCAGCCTGAAGCGATGTTGATGACCCAGGGTAGTACTTGCTGACAGAGACCATATTGATGTGGGTGGCCTTCACAGCCACCTGAGGCCATGGTGATGACCCAGGGTAGTGTGGGAGCCCATTTTTAGGTTTCCTAGTGGCTTTACCCAGCAGGTCTGCATAGAGAGGATAATTAGACCACGGGCCTGAGTGCAGGTGTCTGAGATGGTCTGCACTTGGCTGTGCTGGGGGGGAAGTCTTTTGCTCCATCCCTTGGCATTTCTATAAATACCCTAGGGCAGAGACAGTCAGGGCCTGTCGGAATAGGTTCCAGGCCCTCTTGAGGCTATCCTGTATTTTCTATCTGTTTTTCTCCACACTCTAAATCCTTTTATCTAATATTTCCTGCTGCTCCCACTCAAGAAAACTCTGGGGAACTGTGGGGTTGGTGGGTAGCTGCCCTGCAGGGTAGTGCTTGCTGACAGGGGCCATACTGATGTGGGTGGCCTGAACTGCCACCTGAGGCCATGGTGATATCTCAGTCAGTGCTGCTGCCAAGGGCCTTGTCTGGGTCCCTGGTCTTACTGTAGCTGGGCCTTATTTTTGGTCTGTGCTGAGGCCAGAAACCATGTGGAGGCCCATGATCTGGTCTCCCACTGGCTGAGCAAGGAGGCTTTTGTGGTATTGATGACTCCAGATGCACAGTTGAGCGAGAGGGACCAAGGAGGCTTCTGTGACAACACCTACCCCTATGCCACCCCACCCCACCGCCAAAAAAGTATCAGCCTAGACAGAAAGCCACTGAAGAGAACTTCTAAAAGTGTGATGGGGTGCTGACATTAGCTCTCCACAATTGATGGCTTCTGGACAGGGTGCAGGAGGGGAAGGACTCAGTCCTATTGAAGGGGCAGGCCACTGAGAGTTTGACCATGCTCCAATGAGTACCTAGATAACACAAATTAGACTTTTTATTTTTTTTGTGAGTGGGGAAGTCACAAGGATGGGGAGGGCAGACGTAGAAGGACTGGAGAGTGAGAATGATCAGGGTGCATGATGTGAAATTTCCAGAGAATTAATAAAAATATTATGTTGGTTAAAAAACAATTACTATCATGCTTTATATGACCATATTTTACTAGCATTCTCTACTTTTGGCCTACTAAAAAAATAAGGACAAGAAAAAGAAGTGTGGGTCATTCTGTCTGCCCTTCTACATGTTAATTTTCATGAAGTCGTTGGCTGATACATAGAAGCAACATACATAAAAAGAAAGGTACAAGTCTTTAGTTGTTTCTTAAAATGTCATTTCGTTCTTTCTGTGTTTGAAGTTCTGGTCAGAACTTGAAGTGTGGCTTTTCTGACTGTCAGGGCATCTGCTTACGTGTTCCTGGTTCTAGACACAACATGTTTGTCTTTGAGTCTCTCAACTCCCACACATTTTAGGGTCATGTAAATGTAAATTCTGTGTAAATGAGCATCATGAACCTATATGTTAATGACACAACAAGGAACAACACACACACACACACACACACACACACTCTTCTTAAGCACATTCTCCATGATCCTATCAGATATAAATTAAGAAGTTAAATTGTTAAGAATTTCAAGATAGGGTCTGGAGAGATGGCTTAGTGTTGTGAGTACTGGCTGTTCTCCTAGAAGACCTGGGTTCAATTCCCAGCACCCACATGGCAGCTCACAACTGTCTGTAACTCCAAAACACCAATGCACATAAAATAAAAATAATTTTTAAAAAAAATAATTTCAAGATAACTACAGCAGAGCATTAAAACAACACAGGACCCTTGTAAGGACAGGACCACATGTGACTACACCTGTCTGAGACCCAGGAAGTCAGCCTACGACAACACAGCCCAGAAAGGACAAGCATAGAGCCACCCATAGGAAAGGTGTCTTTCCAAGGCTGCTTCCATGAGCAACTGGGATTTATAACCAAACACACTGCTTGTGGTCTCCTTTGGAAAGTGACTGGGCCACATCCACCTTGAAGTTAGAGTGACTCTGGAGACCAGCCACTTCAATCAACGTACTCTTCTGTCTTTCTGGAGACAAAGCCAATACAGGCTTGGACCAACAGTGGGAGATATCTCAGATTTTCAGGTGTTCTGTTCCTTTCAGCCAAATAGCATTTTTAGTTAATTCATTGGCAAGCTGGTTCAGAAACATAGTTACAATTACATTGGTGCTATTCATGAAATATGAGCTTGATGAAGAGGGGAACAGCAGTTACTTTCCTTAGTAGTAATAATTATTTGAAAAAATAATATTTATTGTTGCTTAGATGTAGTAATCGGAATAGCTGGTCTGTGCAGGACAGTGCCCCAAGGACTCTGCTACGATATCACATTTTCCTTCACAGAAACTCTATGAGGTTTCTGATGTTATTGCTCAAGTTTGACAAATGAAGAGGTCGAAGCCCAGAGTGATTCAGCAAACTGACTGAAGTCACACAGCTCCTCAGCACTTCAAACCAGGCAGTTCTACTACCGTATGTATCTCTATCTGTATTTGAATCCGTCTCTATGATTGCAAATCCTATTTCCAGGCAGGTGGACTGGTCACTGACAGAGACAAGATCATTGAAAGCTACTTCCAGAATAAATAGTACAGAACTTTAATAATTTTAAAATGTTATCTGACATCAATAAATCACAAGTTATAGTTGGTATTTATCATAATTTACTTTCTAGGAAAGAATGTTTAAATAGTGTTATTATAGATATCATTTTTATCAGATAGTCCAGTTCCCAAAGGTGGGGATCTTGCAGATGCAGGAAACATTTTATCTTAATGTTTCCACATATATGAAACATTTAATGGAGTTCCACTTGAAGAAATAGTTGACATTTACCTGAATATCCTGTAGACTTTTTTATAAGGCTACATTTATGAACAACCAGGTAGTGGAAAATAAAGCAAAATCCCCACTGACTCACAAAAAGAAACTGTTGGCTGCATAGCTGTTGACTTTAGCATTGTGTGTCAATCAAATTACTAACAATGGTCACAGTTCCATGTACCACTTGCCTGTTTGCTTTGCTTTCTGTTTTGATGCTGGGCAACGTGCTGATGGAATTTGCCAGCTAACGTAACTGCTAGATAACATAGTTGTCTCAGTAGTTTGTATCCTCCTCTGTTTACTTCCGGATTGAATCAGATCTACATGGAAACACATGTACTAAAAATGTGTGCCTGGTAGTGCATTAACAGCCCTGAGTAATAAGCAGTGAGTAACAAAGGTAACCAGGAGTAACAGAAGATCCCAAGCACCGGAAGCAGTTCATTAATATCCTCATCCGAGAATGGGGAAAGCTTCTGGTCCTAATTTTCTGTGTTTTGTGAGCAACTGCAATGACCAGTAATAGCAGCAGCATCAAAATTTATGTTACCAATTAAATAATGATTCTTTACTTTTCCCACCAACAAAGTATCTTTAAAGGTTCATACTAGTAAATGCAATGAGGGTATGCTCTTAACCTGATATCTCATGGACTAGAAAGAAGCAACCGTCCTTCCAGAAGGCAGCTGATAATGTAAGATCCATAAAAGTCTTTAGCCCTGGAAACATCAATTTAGGTGAGATATCTATCACAAGGAAGTAACTAAAATTTTAGTAACATTCATAGCAATGGCATTTGAAAGATCTCAAATGGACATGATCTTAACATTTAACAATAATAATGATTTATGATTTATTAATGTGATGAAATTCTTTATTTGAAATTGGATTTATTAAACTTTTACAGACATAATAAATGATTTAAAATACATATATACTTGCTAAATGTGTAAATTAGGAAAGTTAATACATTTCTGTATTTAACGTAGGTGCTGGTCACAGAAGAAGGACTAAGCAATTTCAGTGTTTCAACTCTCCATTCCTCTCCATTTTCATTCCAAAGAAGTCTCTCAGCGGGTTGTTGGTAACACACTATACAGCGTTTAGATGTTTGAATGCATAGATCTTCTTGATGTTTTAAGGGGAAAAAGTATGTGTGTGTGAGAGAGAGGAGGGAGGGAGGAAGGAAGGGAGGGAGGGAGGGAGACAGAGAGAGAGAGAGAGGCTAACTAAACTTTTTTGAGTCTTGGGTGTTCCAAACTAAAACAACACACATAGCTTACCAAACAGATGTTTGTACACTTAGCAAAGAAATCATCTGTGTAACACAAAAGCCAAAACACACTGAGAAAGAAAGAGTCATATTCTAAGCAATATATTATATCATTTACAGAAAGAAAGTCATTAGCATTGTATAAACTAAAACCATATACTAAACTAAACCACTTATCTGGAAAACTCTTTGACATAATTACCTAAAGCAGGCGACTCCTGATTTGTGCCAAACAGCACAGCTACCACATACTCATACAAACAGCACAGCTACCACATACTCACACAAAAGCAACGGGGAATAACCGATCAGCTGGTTCTCCTGGAACTACCTATGTGAATAGTCCTCCATACTGGCCTGTACAGCAGCTGGATGCTTGAGCACCAAGATGTCCTCATCTGGGACCATCTCCTTCTTCAGAAATCATCCCCTAGATAACTTCAGAAATTGGTATAGATTGAAAAAGTTGACAACAAAACGAGTTGTGGGGTCTGGAAAGATAGCTCAGCAGTTAAGAGCATTGGCTGCTCTTCCAGAGGTCCTGAGCTCAGTTCCCAACAACCGCATGGTGGCTCACAATCATCTCTAATGGGATCCAATGCCCTCTTCTGTCATGCAGGCACTATGTGCAAACAGAGCACCCATATACACAAAACATAAATAAATAAATCTTTGAAAATTGATTGTGTATGGATTCCTGCTTAATCTTCAGTCTAGCTGAGTTCTGAGTTCTCAGGGATGTAACTTCCCTTAGCTGCTGCTCAGAGCATCTTTGGACAGAGTATGTCCCTTGGCTACTCTATTCTTGTCACAGCTCAAATGAACAGATGCTATTCCAGAACATTCCAACCATGTGTCCAAGAAATGAAGAGTAAATGCTTCAACATGGGCTAGACAAGCTATGTTCCTTTAAATTAGTGTATAGCTCACCAGCCATATACAAATTTAGCCAAACTCAATGAAATCTAATCCTTTAGTCTACCTGTTGTAGTATGGTCCTTTCTTCTTTCCAATGTTTTTTAAGTGTCCTGTAAATCATATGTGTGTGTGTGTGTGTATTCAATATATATATATATATATATATATATATATTCAATGACACAAACAGTAAGAGGACAGTAAGGTAGGACTCAGCTAATGGGGTATACTGACTTGCCCTTGGTGTTGGCAGCATTAAAGTGGCATAGAGTGTTAAGTGGTTACAAGAGGTTTTGACAGGGCAGGAAACCTGGGAAAGACATAACAATTCAGATTTCTAGTGGCTTATTAATAATATAACATCCATATTTTCAGTACTTGAATACAGTTGGTCTTAAAGCTTGAAGGGTAAGTATTTGTGTGAGTGTGTATCTGTGCACACACAGAACCTCACTTGTCACAGGGCAGAAGCCTGCTTCATAATCCAGAAAAGCCTTTCAGTTAAGACTATTCTTTCTTTACATAAAAAATGAACTCCGTAAAAAAGTCTTCCATTTTTAAAACTAATTAACCTAATTATGTCTTTATATGTATATGTGTGTAGGATGTATGTGTGTATGCACCAGAAGAGAAGATTTGCAAACACAGGAAACCTGTGTTAACTTAAGATACATGTGAATGCTTCCCTTTATTCTTTCCTGAAAGAGCTTTGACATCCTACAGAGGCTTTGGTACAGAGAACCCAGTTTCTCACACTTGGCTGACCAGCTGACACAGGTCACTCTGATACTGAAGGGATACTGATTCCTCTCAAGGACCACCATGGGAGTTATCAGTCAATGTCTGTTGCTTAAGTTTTCCTGCCTGGCCCACGGTCAGGATAAATCTCTTTCACCTGACAGTCCCACAGCCGCTCAGACCCAACCAAGTAAACACAGAGACTTATATTGCTTACAAACTGTATGGCCGTGGCAGGCTTCTTGCTAACTGTCCTTATATCTTAAATTAATCCATTTCTATAAATCTATACCTTGCCACATGGCTCGTGTCTTACCGGCATCTTTACATGCTGCTTGTTCTGGCGGTGGCCGGCAGAGACTCCCTCCATCTTCCTGTTCTTTTAATTCTCTCTGTTAGTCCCGCCTATACTTCCTGCCTAGCCACTGGCCAATCAGTGTTTTATTAGCAACACATTTGCCATACAGAACATCCCACAGCAAATGTCCAACAGGTAAAGTGGGATCATATGGGAAAACACAGTGAGAGTAACCCCAGGAGAATGCCCACCATGAGTACAGACAATTTCTCAAAGCCAGTACTAAATCTCTGGCATGTGAATTGAGGAAAATAAATCTGCCATAAAATTATGAAGGAAGTTAGAATGTCTATGTCTTTGCATATATGACAAATTATCCTAAAGAAAAATACTAACTTTTTTTCATTAAAAATTCCTGTAATGGGCATAGTGGTGCACACCTTTAATCCCAGCACTCTGGAGTCAGAGGTAGAAGGATCTCTGAGTTCAAAGGCAGCCTAATCGCCATAGTGAGTTCCAAGATAGCCAGGAATATACAGGGAGACTCCATCTCAATAAAACCAAAAACAATAACTACATAAGCCACAAATTTATTTTTTGAATTCCTCCAAAAGAAAATTCCACAACTTGTCATATTCTGTTCCAAGTACTTAGGATGACCTTGTAAGCATTTCTTGACATGCCTCCTTCCATCTTGAATTCAGTGCTGAACTTTCGATCCTCAGGAGAAATGAAGAGTGACTCTTCCTGGTTAATGCATCCTCATCTTCTCAAACTTCCGTTTGAATGCAAATAACTTGGGGAGCTATTTAAAAACATAGATCTGGCTCAGTAAATTCAAAGGCCCAGGACTCTTTGTTTTGAATGAGGCTCAAGTAGCACTGAGCCTCACACTGAGAAGTAAAGGATTGATCCCATCCCCCATAGCTTTGGGCCCCTGACTTCCCCTTCATGATTGACTCACCGTGTTGGACCCGAGTCAGGCAGATGAGTGTCTTCTCTTGGTGACAGGTGATTCTTTCAGGGCTGGTGACTCAGGGAAGGCTGCTCACTGCTCTTCTTCTGACTCAAGTGATTCATTCATTGAGGATGTGTGACTCAGAAAAAGGTAGAGAGCTCTCTTCTAGAGGACTTTGTGAGCTAAGTCAAGGAAGAAGACCCATGTGTGTCTGGCAGCAAAGCTGTATGTGATGAGGGTCTGAACTGGTCTCTGGGCACGTGTTCTGATGAAAGGTGAGATCAAGAGGGCAGGAGATGGCCAGAAACTTGACTCTACTCAAATCCCTAGTTTCCATAGTTACTCCCAAACCGACCTTTGCCTCTGCAGTGCCGTGTAATGTGCTTCTGATAGCCTTTATTCATATAAATTCAGTTGGTTTACTGTTGCGTGCAACCAAGAATGTCATCTACATAATACTTAGAAAATACAATTAATAATTCAGAAAGCAATTTATCTTCCATTTTTAAAAGTTAAATAAGCCATTCATTGGAATTTTATACAGAGAGTCCACTTCCTAGATTTTGGTCTGTGTCTTAATTACTTCTCATAGCTTTGATCAAAACTCCCGAGGGGACAACTGAAGAGAGTCTGGTTTGTTCGGGTTTGTGGTTTCAGAGTGTCTGGTCACTTGTTCCTTGGTCCCATGCATTTAGAACATCATGACAGTGGAAGGGTGCAGTCTTCTTGTGGTGGACCAGAACCAGGGAACCAGGGAGGAACTAAGGAATAGGTATAATCTTCAAAGTGCATGTCCAGTGACCTAGCTCCTCCAAGCAGTCCTCACCTCTTAAAGATCCCAGAACCTCATAAAACAATGCTACTACTTTTGGTTCCACACATGAGCTTATTAACTACATTTCATAGTTAACCTGTAACAGTCTGAACACTGCCTGGTCTAGCATCTGCGATATAATATCTGTTTATGAGTTAATTTATGCTAGAGGCTCCTTCTATATACTCCTTGCCTACTAATGGCTTATAGTTTAGTAGGAGAGGCCAACAAAGAGGCAATATCAGTTAACATAGTGTGATTTAACTACAGGAAAACAAAGGAGGAAACAATTTCATTGAGACAGCATCTCATCAAAATCTCAAAGAAAGGGAGAAGGAGATTCTGGTCAAAGAGGAAAAGGAAATAAGCAAATACAATGCTCCACTTAGTAATGTAGGACCGATTCATCCCCAAAGCATGAAGACAGACAAGTTAGAGGTAAGGAAACTGTGGAACAGTAGCTAAGCTATAAATCTGGAAGAGCTCTGAGTAAGCTGCCAAGATTTTGGACTTTAAACTTTGGTAGTGCTCACAGATTGTAAAATATACCAACAAGACAGGACCATCTTTGCATTAGCACAAGGGTATTGCCCAATATAACAAGAGGAATCAGGAGACAGACTCAGTTCTGTCAGGGGTGACTGCAATCTCAGCTAGAGAGCTATTGTGCAAAGATATAATAAGGCACAATGAAAAGTTTTATAGACAATTAACTTTATCATTCTCATTTCCAGTTGTAAACACAACATCTTTCTTCCAATTTGTTTGATGTATGAGATTATTCTTCTTTTGGTTTTTTTTTTTTAACTTCCAGGCATTTCTTGTATTTATTATTCATTTAATAGTGATCATATTCTAAGGTGTATCATTCCTCTCATCTGCTCTCTGTATAAAATTCTAATGAATGGCTTATTTAGCTTTTAAAAATGGAAGATAAACTGCTTTCTGAATTATTAATTATATTATCACTCTGCATTATCAGTCTCATCTATCTCTAGAGTTTAAACTACCCATCCACAGAGTACTATCAAAGATTTTTGTTGTGAGTCATTGCTTGTTCAGACAAGAAGTTTTATTTGATTACTCATTGACACTTATTTACTTCCCATATCTTGTTGATTCTAAAATTTCATAATAGATAACTTTCTCAAAGAGTACATGAAATGTGCATTGGGTGGCCTAAAGCCTAACGTCTCTGACATTATTTCTACCTCATGCCAATATTTAAGTGATCATTAGAGACAAATTTAAAATAGCACTCCCCAGCTTCTAGAGTCTAGGGTTGCTGTTGAGAAACCTGGACCAGATGTGCAATTGATCACTATTAGCATAGAGAAGATGGCTGAAACCATGTGTAGAAGTGAGATCACTCTCTAGACAGAGACAAGAAGCCAAGCATGAGTACTTGAGAAGAGTTAGCATTTTAAAAATGGACAGAAAAAAAAGACCCATGAAGCAAACTGAAAAGGAATAGCCAGGGGGTTGCAAATGTAATTAGAGAATGTACTGAAAACGACAAAGGGTCAGTTCCACAAAAGAGGAAATGGCGACAACATCAGGTACCAAAAAGAGGTCACATAAGAAAAGGACACCAAATTGTTCATGACATGAAACAGCAAATCTAGGTTGTGGGTTTTCTTTTGGGGGAAATATGAAAAGTGTATGTATCGTTTCCAGATGTTTGTGAAGGAGTAGAGAAAGGAGGAGAATTGCATGTTTGTCATGTTTTCAGTTCATGATCCATGATCTCCATAGTTCTTGAGCCTCTGTAGCAAAGCCCATTGTGGCAGCCGAGATGCAAAGACAAAAAAGAAGAGGTGCCAATATCCTCTTTGGAGAGTATGGCCCCAATAACCTAACTTCCTCCCACTAGGCCCCACCTCCTAAAGGTTCTACCAACTCTCAACAGACCCATAAGCTGATGATGATCAAGCCTGTAACATGTGGGCTTTGGGGTGATACTTTAATATATAAACTACAATGTGTTATATGCTGGTGTTTTATGTTGCATGGTATCATGCTGCAATCCTCTATCCCAGTGTCTGTTTTGCACACTAATCTATGATCTCACTGAAGTCAAGACTGTATTTATTTTGTATCTATGACAGTGTTGAGTTTATAGCCAACACTAATCTATGACCTCATTAAAGTCGAGACTGTGTTTACTTTATATCTGTAACAGTGTTGCATTGATAGTCAATAGGGGCTCAGTAAATATGTGTTCATTTTCCTGGAGTTCCGTGTCTAATAATCAACCTACCTCACAACAACAAGCTACCTAATAAAGGAAAGAATACTGCAAAGAAAGGGCTAACCTAGTTAACGTAAACATGTAATATAACAGATAAATATTAAACCTTCATCCTCTCAAATTAAGTGCATATCCACAGCATTAAGCACATTCACAGTTATGTAGCCATCAACCCTATTCATCATCTGCTTAACCTGAAGCACCATCTCCATTAAATAATAACTCCCTCTTCCTCTTCTCAGCCCCTGACAACCACTAATTTCCTTTTTGCCTCTATATCTGACTACTCAGAGTACTCTCTGTGAGTGGATAAGCAACACTTGTCCTTGTACAACTCCGTCATTTTGCCTGCATGACATCTTCAAGGATCATCCACAGTGTACCATGTGTGAAGATTTCCCTCCTTTGGAAGGCTGGAAAATATTCCACCATAGATGTCCTCTTCCACTTAGCCATGAGTGGACACTCTAGCTACTATTGTCAATAAGCTATGAACATGCACACAAATATCAGTTCAACTTCCTGATTTCATTTACTGTGGTATATACCCAAAAGTGATACTGCTAGTGTTTATTGTGAGGACTCACCACACGTTTTCTAGGATGGCTACAATACTTCTACCAGAAATGTACAACGCTACTACTTTATGTGTATCCTTACTTAGTTTCTGGTTTTATCTAACTATTGTCTATTGATCATCTCTCTATACATCTATAGTTATATACATGTATACAGATATAGACTGTGTGTATGAGTATGTGTGTTCATGTGTGCAGATAGATACATATATGTGCATATACACGTAGAAGGAGGCCTGAGACAAAGACAGGTGTTAGTTTTCACCTTCGTTTTGTTTTGTTTTGTTTGAGGCAGTGTCTCTCATTAGCCTGGAACTTGCCGAGTAGACTGGACTGCCCAGCCAGTGAGTCCCAAAGATCTGTCTGTCTCCTTCTCATTCCTAACACTGAGATTACAAGTGCATGCCACTGCAGATAGAGTGTTTGTTTGTTGTTTGTTGGATTGCCCTGGGGTCATTAAACTCTGGTCTCATGCTTGCAAGGAAAGCACTTCCCCACTGACCTAGGGCTACAGCCCTTTATTTCCCCACTGATCTAGGGCAACAGCCCTTTATTTCCCCCACTGATCTAGGGCTACAGTCCTTTATTTCACCACTGATCGGTGGCTACCGCCCTTTATTTCACCACTGATCTATGGCTATAGCCCTTTATTTCATTTTTGATAGGCAGCTATTCCAATAGCTGTGAACAAAGTACCTCATTGTAAAGCTCTTATTTTATGGTGATATTTTATTTGTACTAAAATGTGATTTGTATATTAATAAATAAAGTTGCCCAGGAGTATTAGAGCCATAGCAAAAGTTGGGCGGTGGTGGTGCACACCTTTAATCCCAGCACTTGGGAGGCAGAGCTAGGTAGATCTCTGTGTGTTCAAGGATACAGCCAGCATTGGAGACACACGCCTTTAATCTCAATACCAACCATAGAAGACGTGGAGGTCTGTACAGACAGGCCGTGATAAGGCAGTCATGTGGTTGGGTTTCAACCAGTGAGAAGGCAGAACAAAAAGTCTATATAAAGACAAACACACAGGAAGTAGGTCTCTTGGCTGAAGAGGATAACTGCAGCAGTGAAGGGTAAGGCTCTTAGCTCTGACCTCCTGGGCTTTCATCTTTGCATTGGCTCTGTGTTTCTTATTTAATAAGACAGTTACTTCTACATTTGGCACCCACATGGCAAGAATCCATTAAAAACCGCTTGGCTTGGCGGCAGGTTCAGTTTCCCGCCTGGGTGGCCCGACTCCCGAGCTTGGGCCCAGGTCGGCTTAGTTCTCAGACCAGACTGACCCCAAGCGGTTAGCTGCAGCTGGAGCTACTTGCTTAAAGCCAGTGCTACAAACAACTCAGGCCTGCCCTGCTGAACAGGGCCCCTGCCTGTAAAGCCAACACACGTGGTCAGAGCTTAAGGAAGCCAGAGCCAAGGCTTGACTCAACTCAAGCAGGAACACGTGGCTGGATTTAAGCTTTTAGCCAGAGCTTGTGGCTACTCTTTCTTGCTCTCTCTCTCTCTCTCTCTCTCTCTCTCTCTCTCTCTCTCTCTCTCTGGATTCACACCTCAGACACTAGGTAGCTGTTTTGAAATTCCCTCGGATTTCTACTGTTCTACGCAGACATGGTAAGTCAATTAAGCTATCAGATATTTTAAAGGAAACTATTTAAAAGAGAAATTTTTTCCACATTAAAAAAATGGGTTTTATGTGTACATTGGAAGAAAACTGGGCTTTGTTTGAAATTTTAGGCAATCTGACAATGGAACAACTATATGAGAAGATTAATGTTGATCAAATTATGAACTTTATTACTTTTCTTATCTTCATTTTACTATTTAAAAAGATAGTCAATTTAAGTGCCAGGATAAAAGTTTTAGAAAAATCTGTTAAACCTGTTAAAATGAATTATAGAGAAATTCAAATTCAGGCAGAAGAAATTAACAGTGAAGTTTTTTCAAGATTGGATCATAAGGTTACAGAAAGAAAGTCTGTTTTCACACAGTCACCCTTAATTTATCTGGTAACCATACAGCAGTTACCTGATCAAGTGAATACACAAAATATTTGGGCTCCAATTGAAATGTTAGATTTACGAAGGTTTAAGGAGGCAATAGTATCTTATGGCATGCATTCCCCATATGTAAAGCAAATGTTAAACACCTGGTCAACTTATAATAGGATTATACCACAGGACCGGCAGGAGCTGGCACATGCTGTTCTGGAACACGGACAAAGGCTCCAGTGGCAAATGTGGTTCAAAGAGGAGGCTAAAAACATAGAAAAACAATGGAGGGATAAAGGAATACTAGTCTTCCAGGATCAGCTTATTGGAGAAGGCCAATATGCTGCAGTACAAACACAATGTTTATATGATATCCAAAACTTAATTCTATGTCGAATGGCAGCCTTGAATGCATGGGACAGAGTTAAGGAACCAGGAAAGAAAACTGAGTCATTTACAAAGGTTATACAAGGCCCAAAACAATCTTTCACAGATTTCTTACAACGACTGGCTTCAGCAGTAAAGAGAATGGTCCCGGATTCAGAAGCTAGTCAGATAATAATTGAATTTTTGGCCTTTGAGAATGTGAATGCAGCATGCAAAAGAATAATCAGGCCATTAAAGGCAAGATCTGCACCCTTGGGAGATTGGATTAAAGACACGGTTAATGTTGAGGCTCATGACCATGATGATATGTGGGTAGGTGAAGCAATTTCAAAAGGTTTGAGAAATGTTAGATGTTTTGGATGGCGAAAGCAAGGACATTTGAAAAGGGACTATAAACAGGGCATTCCTAGAAACAATGTTTCTTCAAGGAACACTGGCAATAGAATGCCCCTTCCTTCTGGAGTATACAGAAGATGTGATAAGGAAAAACACTGGACCAACGAATGTAGATCAACAAGGGACAGGCAAGGTAATCCTTTGCCTCGGGCTTCAGGAAACTCCCAGAGGGGCCTCAGGCAGGCCCTGACAACAAATCCAGTTCAAACCTTTCCTGCAGTCATAGAGGAAACCCCTACTCAGAGCAATTAAATAACCAAAAGCATATTGGAATAAATCATGCTTGTCGGGATGATGAAACAGAGAAAATAGAAAATTCAGGAGAAAATATAAAGAAAAAATTTTGGCAAACTCTATAAATGAACAAAGACCAAAATTAACAATAAGAATAAATGGGGTTTTGTTGTCTGGTCTGGTAGGCACAGGTGCTGATGTTACCAGAATTTTGGCATCCAACTTGGCCTCTTCAGGAGGTAAACATTCAACTGTTAGGAATTGGGACATTATCTCAAGTGAAACAGAGTGCAAGATGGCTGGAATGTATAGGTCCAGAAGGACAGAGAGGAAAATTAAAACCATATGTGGCTAACGTAGCTATGAACCTGTGGGGTCGAGACCTGTTGCAACAATGGAATCCTCAGATTAACATCCCTCCAATTTCAGAAACAAATCATAAACTAGTACATGTTTCTGAGAGAAATATTAGAAGATATTATTCTAATGAGTGGTCACCAGTCATCTATATTATACAAGAACAGGGCACAACAACTGATGATCTCCCAAAGACACCAACAGCTCTACCTTTAAAATGGTTAACAGACAAGTCTGTATGGGTTCAGCAATGGCCTTTAACAACAGAGAAACTCCAGGCTTTAGAAGAGCTGGTAGAAGAACAGTTTAATGCTCAGCATATTGAAGAATCAACCAGTCCTTGGAATTCTCCTGTATTTGTTATTAAAAAGAAATCTGGTAAATGGAGAATGGTAACAGATCTTAGAGCAATTAACAAAGTAATTCAGCCAATGGGCTCTCTACAATCTGGAATTCCTTTGCCTACTCTGTTACCAAAAGGATGGCCTCTCATAGTTATTGATTTAAAAGACTGTTTCTTTTCAATAGCCTTACAAGAAAAAGACAGAGAAAGATTTGTTTTCACAGTGCCTACTTATAATAATTCTCAACCAGTTAAAAGATTTCAATGGAGGGTCCTCCCACAGGGAATGTTGAATAGCCCAACTCTGTGCCAATATTTTGTACAACGGCCATTGGAAGTGATAGGTAAAAAATTTCCCAAATCTATAATTTATCATTGTATGGATGATATTTTACTAGCTGACTCAAATGCAGATACTTTAGAAAGAATGTTTGAAGAAGTAAAGAAAATTTTGCCTTGCTGGAGATTACAAATTGCTCCTGAAAAGATACAAAGAGGAGATTCTATTAATTATTTAGGACATAAAATAGAGCTACAAAAAATTAGACCCCAAAAGGTACAAATTAGGAGAGATCGACTACAGACACTTAATGACTTTCAAAGATCATTTGGAGACATTTCTCATCTATGAACTATTGTTGGGGTAAAAAATGATGAACTGAATAATTTGTTCAAAACCTTAGAAGGGAACAAGGACTTAAATAGTCCAAGAGAATTATCACCTGAAGCTGAGAAAGAACTGGCCTTGGTAGAAAAGAAAGTACATGAAGGGCACGTGGATCGTATTGATCCAAAGCTGGATTACATTTTGGTTATTTTACCTTCTAGGCATTCTCCTACAGGAATATTAATGCAGAGGGAAGATATTATATTGGAATGGATATTTTTACCAAATAAACCGAATAAAAAATTAAAAACTTATGTGGAAAAATTCTATGACTTGATTTGGAAAGGAAAATTGAGACTTCATCAATTAGCAGGAATAGACCCAGCAGAAATTGTTGTACCTTTAACTAAGGAGGACATTGAAAAATTATGTACAGAAAGTGAACCTTGGGGTTGGAGAGATGGCTCAGAGTTTAAGAGCACTGGCTGCTCCTCCAGAGGTCCTGAGCTCAATTCCCAGCAACCACATGGTGGCTCACAACCATCTGTAATGAGATCTGGTGCCCTCTTCTGGCCTGCAGTCATACATGCTGTCTACATAATAAATAAATAAATCTTTAAAAAAAAAGTGAACCTTGGCAAAGAGCTTGCAGTAATTTTTTGGGAGAAATTAACAGCAAATAATACAAAAGCAATAGAATTGATCTTATAAAGAGAGCTGATTGGATCTTGCCTCAAATTGTATGGGAAAAACCCATATCTGGAGTTCGTACATTTTGTACAAATGCAAACAAACAAGGAAAGGCAGGTTACAAATCCGAAAATTTAAGTAAAGTGGTTGTGAATTTTGGTCTGATCAGGAGGCTGCATCCTGTTACATCTGTTTCTTATGCTTCCTCATCTCTTCACATTGTTTCTTGACTTTCAGTGTGCTTTGTGTTTTGTTTTGTTTTTTTTCTTCAAGGCCAGACATGATGAACTGGATAAAAAGAACTAAAATACGTTTAGAATGTGGTGACAAAGTGTGTACACAGGAAGAAAGCAAGCTATGACCCTGTGAAGTCAGTCTCTATTAGTGAGCCAATGCCTCTGGCCTATGAGTGCCTCAAGTGACCTCAGAACCGTTCTCACTCCTTCAGAGGACAGGACAGCCGGAGAGAACTAACGAGTAATTCCTTCTCCATGTGGAAGCCTAGATGGAGCGACCTCTTCTTCTCCCGGGTCACATGGACCCTGATAAACTCCCCGCGGGTGACACTTGGTTTACTAGCTTCTCCTGAGGGCAGATTTTATTAGGACAACTATTTCAGAAATAGTTGTTTTCCTTCCCCCTTCTGGAAGAATGGGGTGATCATCACCAGCATCTTCTGTGAGCACTTGGTCAGGCTTCCGTGGGTTCCCCATGACTGGATCATCCTGAGTCAACACTGAGCCTCCAAGACTTCACCGGTAGAGTTAGGTCTTCCTGACATGGCACTCCTCTGTTCCCAATGGCAGGAGACAAACCTCTACTCATTGAACACTGTGCCAGCATGTCTTTAGAGTCCTGTCTTCAATTCACTTTTGTCTTGCCACATTCTGAGTCAGATGTTATTATCCCTGCCCTATTGTCCAGGACATGGAAGTACATGTAAAGAGAACAACCATGCTGCAAAGATGGGGGTAACCTCAGACAGCACAATCTGTACTCTCAGCCCAGTGCCAAACACTGTTCTTTAAAGAGTGTGGTCGTTGACATCTGCAAGAACCTCTCTATCCCAAAACAAATGTATTTTTTAAAAATCACTTTTTCTAAATGAGTCTGTAACAAGTGTATGTAGTGAGTACTCCTGTCTAATCCCTAGTGCACTAGTGGACACTGGAATTGAAAAGCAGGCCCAGTGTCACAATCACTGCGTCAAAGGAGGAACCCACACTGGATTCTTTTGTAATGAAAGCATGGTTCTTGCTACTTCACTACACAAAAAGTTGAATTCACACAGGAAAAAAATACTACATAAATACCACAGGAAAAAAATCCACGACACAGTTGAAACTAGAAAAAAAAGATACTCGTTTTCTATGATCTTTCATAACTCATGCATCCTTTTGATGGGATGAAGAAAAATATTTTAATGACAAAATAATTCTGCACTATTTTAAAGACTACAGTAACCGCACTCACTCTAGTTACCAATCACAGGGAATCCATGGTACTCTGCTCAGCAGAGTAAGTGCTGGGGGATCTAGATCTTTGTTTGAAATTTAACTAGAAGAAGTAGAGATGTCGGCTGTCTCTTCATCTGTGACAGTCTGGCCTGTCTTTCAAGCACAATTCTAGTACCTTCCAGAATAGAACAGAACAGAATGGAATAGGGTAATAGAATAATCTAACTCCTGCACTCTTTTTATGGCCCAGCCTAAATGTCATCACTCCCCAAGTCACCAGCCCTGACTCACCCAGGAAATAACCGGGCGTGTTTTCTAGCTTCATCCTCCTTGATACCATTCATTTTTATTAAGATACTCATCCGCCTGTATGATAGTCTTCACAGGTCAGTCTTCTTCACTAGCATGCATGACCCTTGTGGAAAAGGACATTCTACCGTTTGAGCTTATCACAAAGCATATGCACCACACATACTTAAGGGATCACTATGAAGACTTCATGACCAAGTCTGGTAGAATTCCTCAGACAGAAATTCCGCTTTCTCACCAGTTTCAGAAATCTTGAAGAAAATATAAGTATAAAACATGTAATACTTTTTTTTTAAACTGGGATTTTTATTGTTGCTTTTAATAGCCTTCTTCGGATAAAGAGTTTGACCAGCTATGAACTGGATTTCTGACAGAGAACATGATAAACTCTCGAGGAATGCAACATAAAGGTTACAAGATGACTTAGAGTCAGACCAGGGCACCCACTAAATTCTCAATCCTATTGTGTGTGTGACTGAACAAGAAATGAAGGCTCAGTTTTCTCATTTGTCAAGTGAGAGATGGTACCTACGGGCATTGCTGTTCTGAGGACTAAGCTATTGTGTGAAGCACTTCACATACTGTGTGGTATATAATAGGTGCTTAATGGATATCATTTGATAATTAAAGTTTGACATCCTATCTTATTCTGGGATTCCCATAAGCAAGCTGAGACAAAGATTTATATAAAAGCAATTTACTAAGGAATTTATCAGAGGGAAAAAAATGGTAAGTGGGTAAAAGAAACAGAACAGCCAAAGAGAAGTAGCAAGCAGGAATGGATGACAGGCAGAGTCCCACACAGGTCACATCAGGCTGACCCTCAGGGATCGCTATTACACTTAAGTCGTTTTAGCCAGAGACAAGGGCGCTCATATTCCACACCCAAGCACTGCAGAAGACCAGTTCTGCAGATAGGAGCTATTTTCTGGTTCTTTGAATAATGCAGTTTCATTAGCACAAGATCAATTCTCCATAGAAGAATGAAAGTCCTAGTCCCTAAAGAGTTGCAGGTATGGGCAGGGAGAAGAGGCTACATACTGGAGCATAAAAGAGATTTGAAGAGCGTTGGGTAGAACACCATATCTCAAGACATAACTAACAGGGCACAATATACCCAATCATACCCAGTGTAGAAACAGGCAAACATGGGCATAAATCTTAGTTCCTGACTAACCAAATGTGGATACTTGATTTACCATCTCTGAGTCTGTTTCACATTTGAGAAGGTTAAATTGTAATATGTCCTTCAAAGAGTAACTGAAAAGTGAGTGAGTTCATGTAAACTAACTTTCTGAGAACTTTTAGACTCAGGTAAGCTCAACAAATATTTGTTCTCTCTAATCCTTGCAAGATTACCAAGATCTACAAAGAATGCATTGTGCAGATCGAGAGGACAATGAAACCCTTCACACAAACCCTATTTCAGGCAACTTTGTTCTAGGATAGGTCTTACAGTCTTTTCATTCTTCCTATTATATAAAACAAATGTAAGAGTTGTGCTAACAGCCACTGAGTCCCAGCTTCTAAGAAGAAATGGGTGCCCTGTGTTCAGGGGACAGCAATGGAGCAGCCAGGGAGAATCGGGAGAAGTGAAGGCTTCCTCAACAACAACAACAAAAACAAACAAACAAACAAAAAAAAACGTGAAATGGGGTCACCCTGGGATAAAATACAGGCTCTCCCATGTGTCTCAATATTAAGTCAGCTGTTATTCTTGGACCTTGGTCTTCTCAACTTCAAATCAGTTTTAGCTGTACTAGCTGATCTCGAACCAGTTTCTAGCAGATCTCTGAACCAGTTTCTAGCACTATGTTTTTACTGTGCAGATCTCCAGAGCCTCATTTAAATCCCAACTCTTGACAATCTCCTATGGGGGCGCAGGAGGGGAGGGACAGATTCCCTTTGTCATACACAAGATAGAGAAATACAAAGAAGGGAAATGACAGGCTAGTTGCTCCGGAAGGTTTCACAACAAAACAAACCTATATCAGAAGTAAATGAGAAAGCTGATTAGAAAAATGAGTGTGCACAGGGCTGGAGAGATGGCTCAGAAGTTAAGCATATGGCTGCCCTTGCAGAAGACCTGGGTTCAGGACCCAGGACTCACATTGCAATTCCAGTTCCAGGAGATCCAACACCCTTTTCTGACCTCTGCAGAAACCAGCCACATACATACATTCAGGCATAACATTCTTGCACATTAAATAAAAAAAAAACTGAATATTTTTAAAAGTGTATTTAAGCAAATAATAATGGCAAAAGTAACTTTTCATAAAATGTGAATAGACTGGTTCAACAGGAGGAGAAATTTCTTATTGGTAATACTAGGGAATAAGACTAGAAGTTGTGAGTTAGAACCAATTGCAAAGAGTCTGAATAGTGAGTATGGCCTGTGCCAAGGCAAAGTACAGGTAAACTCTTGAAGAATTTGAGAAAGGAGAAGCAATACTGTAGTAAGGGGATTTCCTGAGATGTGAGACAAACAGACCAGAAGATACACCACGCTGCCCAATTGTTTGGGGAGGAGAACACCCTTGCAGATTGGGGTGTTTGTGCCACTTGACTAACACTATAGAACAGTTGACTAGAGCACAGAGCTCTGACAGGAAGAGGAACTGGAATCACCTCCAGCAGACCATCCTCACTTAGACCCAGAGGAAAAGTCCCCCTGTGCTTGTATCAGACTCTAGAGCTCTGGAAATTTATTCTCCTCACATTGGTGGGGGTGAGTTCGTGGGTTTGAGAGAAGGGTTAAGAAAGCTACCTTGTAGCACAGAAAATGGTTGGAGTTCCAAGGACTCAAAAATGGAATAAAGAAAGAGAAGAAGAAGCAAAGGGAAGAAAGGGGGGCAATCTGGACATTAAATGAAAAGGGGGACATTTTCATGTTAGCTTCCTTAGTGAGGAAGCTAAGACTCACACAGTAAAGCCTGACCTACTTATGGCCCAAATTACGTGTTAATGTGATTAAGTTATGATAGCTAAAATCCAGCATCCCTTTCAAGAAAGAAAAAAATCTTCCAGGAAATAAAAATGAAATTGTAGAGACCTAAACTATAATTCAAATTTTCTTATTACCAAGAAAGAAATTGCTATTTCTCTCTTAACATGTAACTAACCTTTATCTTTAAAAGTCAAGGTAGGAGATCCTCTACCCAGACAAGGTAATCAACAGTTCTGACTCTCCCTCAAGAATTCAAAGTTAACAAAAAATACCAGAATGAAACAATAACAACAAACTCACAAAAAAAAAGCAAACAAACAACAAAAACACATGAGATCTGTTTTGGATGTTGACCAACTTTGTTTTTTATTTTCATGTTTTGTTTTGAGAAAGAGAGAGAGAATAAAGTTGGGTTGAGGAGGGGGTCTGGGAGGAATTGGGGGAGGGGAAGAATATGATCAAAATATATTGTATGAAAAAATTAAATAAAAAAAAGAACTTGATGTTGCTCACCTGAAGTACCAATGAAAAACCCAGAATGAAATGTTTTAAAAAAAAATCTAAAAACTGGGCTGGAGAGATGACTCAGAAGTTAAGAACACTGGCTGTTCTTCCAGAGGTCCTGAGTTCAATTCCCAGCAATCACATGATGGCTCACAACCACCTGTAATGAGATCTGGTGCCCTCTCCTGGCATGTGGGCATACATGGAGGCAGAATGTTATATACATAATAAATAAATAAAATCTCTTTAAAAAATTTAAAAAGATTTTTTAAAAAATCTAAAAACTAATACCCCATTGTATTGTTAAACTTGAAAATTTCAAGAGACCAAATCCACAATTGCCTATTTAAAGGAAGTTTTACTTAATACTGGTCAGGAAGAAGATGGACACTGGCCAGGTCCATACCCAGGATTCCCAGAGAATGGCACTGAATTATGTTAGTCAGGTGCTCATAAAGGCAGAACCCACAGACTATGGTCTTCCCCCTGTTGCCCAATCGTAGGCAAGCACACATTCTGACATACTTCCTGCCTACACGTGATGAAGCACATCCTGTGCAGCTGGGGCAACCAATCTCGTTCACTGAAGTGAAAACATGAACTCACATGAACTGGCCCCAGGAAGTTATCTGTCCTTGGGCAAGTGGGGCCTACAGGTTAACTTTCAGCCTTTACAGTATGCTCCTGGCATACTTTTTTTTTCTAAAAGGAAGATATAAGGAACTTTTTCATGATAAATTAGACATGGGAAAGTAAAATTCCACTTCCTTTATGGTTCTTCAAAGAAAATTAGTATTGATTCAATAAAATGTCTGAGATACAAAGTGAGCAGAATGGAGAATTATTAACAAGGTAAAGATAAGTTGTTTAGCTAAACTGGCATGGTATGAAGCTGCCTTTTAAATATCTATGCATACCCATGGACAAATAATACTCTCAGTCATATTCATCGAAGCCTCCCTTTACAGTGAATGGAGAGAATGCAGAGACTCATGGCTACTTAAGGTGCCGAGAATACACGATGGTTGATGGTTCAGACCTAAATAAGATGTTTATATTGCCCCCTCAAAGAGCCAGAGAACATCAAAGAGGGGGCAGAAGGAATAAAAGCGCTGATAGAGAGGTAAAATGGTTAAGAAATAATGGCTTCAGAGCATGGCACAGTCATGGCAATCAGGATCTACCAGCAGATGTGGCTATCTGCACAGGGCCACACAAGACTAAGCCTGTTAACAGTCAATCAAGGATCAGGAATCAGTTCAAGGGGCCCAATGCTTCCCAGCCTAGCTACTGGCTATTGTTGAATTCTCAGGGAGGAGCAGTCATTTGTCCCGGCCAGCAGGATCTTCAGCAGAGACTCTAGAAGAAGGAATGGTGAATGAAAGGGACAAGAGACACAAAGAATTGACAGCAAGACAGTATTCTGATCAAGCTGCAAAATTTTATTTTTCTCAGGTGGGTTTTATAGAAGCAGACCAGGAAACTTTCTTTGGGAAAAGATCAGGGGACTGTTGAGTTGCCAAGCAACCCAACCAAGCAACCTAACCACAAAACATTGTTACTAATGGTCACTGTAGCATTAGTAAGGAAATGTTAAGCTATTTTCTAATAACTCAGGACTTGTCCAGGCATGTCAAATGTTTCTGGTTAGTGGCTCAATACTGGACAACAGAAACTTAACCCAGGCAGGCAATATGGCATGGCTCTTAAAATTGTCCTCGGCATCTCCTCCCTTTATTTTATTTTACGAGGGAGTGTGCCCACCTGAACAGTGGTGGACCTTAAGCGGCTGGGGGAGACATTGACCTGACTCCTCCTAGAGCTGCTGCGGGCTTGAGAAAAAGGGAACCTTTTGGGGAGGAGAGGGCTTAGGTATTTTGGTGTGTCTAGATACCAACCTCTATGCAAGTCAGGTTTGTCTCTCAGGGAATCCGAACCAAGGGTTATTAAATCAGCCTTTCCCTGCAGTGCTTGGCCTTGCACCCAGCGGTGTCCACACCAGCTGATGCCAATAAGCATAGGTTCGGACTTTATGCTGTTTCTAAAGGAGAAGAGGACTGAGAAATATCATAGGGATCACATCCTCGATCCAGCATTTCGAGCCAATGGTAATGAACCTGTATAGGTTTTGATGCCAGGGAGTCTATTTGTTTTTTGAGGAATCAGATTAGCCTGCCAATTATAAAGGAACCCAAAGTTACAAACAACAAGATGCTGACTAATGGTCCTACAAGAGGCATCAAAAGGGAAAACATGGATGATTTCCACCAGTCACCTGCTGCGGCAGAGAATTGCTGCTTATGCAGCTCTAGGCTAAGTTTATGTAGCTTATTTATCTGGGTTTCTACCATTCCAGACTCATTAATATAATAACAACATTCTTCCCTCAGAAAAAGGCATGTCCCACCCTTTTCTGCTGTCAGCAGGTCCAAGGCCCATCGGTTTTGTAGGGCAACCTGTGCAAGAGAGGTTAACTGCCTCTGAAGGGAGGATAAGGATGCTGCAGAAGCCTCAATTGTTACCTGAAGTTACTTGGATAGGTGAGCTGTTGTTATGAGGGAATGACCCAGAACTCCTCCCGCCAAGCCTGCAGAGACCAGAGAGGTGTCGAGGAAAATTCTGGCCACAAGGGGCAAGAGGGCAGCTCTTTTTTGCTTGGGTTGGGGGGCGTCCCATCCCAAGAACTCCTCAGGGGTCCTGAGCATAAGTTGTGGGACCAGAGTGACAGGTAGGCAGAGCATGTCCTGTGGGATAGGGATGGTCAAATTTTTTGATAGAGTGCAATTGCACCAAAAGAAAAATCCGGGGGTGGGGGTGGGGCAAAAGGATGATTGGGTAATATGGTCTGGTTGCAAAAGGGAAGGAAACACTAGAAAAGCAAAAATCAAACTTGGAGCGGCCTGGGTCAAGAAACAAGGGTACTTCAGGGATGGGGCGGAAGCCATGGGAATTATCGGTGGTGGTGCAATTAAGGACCTGAGGCAGGGGTACTGCTATCAGGGGAGGACATCCCAAGGCTGCACATAAGAAGCATGATGAGAGATTCCCAATGCCAGCAATATTGGCAAACATAATGCCTTCTGGGAGGAGGGAAAGCCAAGAAAATGGAGAGGAGGGGGATGATAGTTGTGTCATTAAATTTTTTTCTTGTATAAGGATATTATGATGGACCGTAGATTGTACTTGTACATAAGAGCACCAACTGTAAAGTCTGGAGCTAGGCCATGTGGTTGGGCCGTATACATGGCTTCTTCTACTGGACTAGTCCATCATGAGTCCCATGGGTCCCAAACCACTAGGGAATATCCTGTAGATGTCTTATAAAATTTAGGGTTGTTCCATTCTCTCCCAATTACCTGTCCCTTAGCAGGAGGAATGGCATCATGAATTTTGCAGTAAGAATAGGGGCATCCTATGCTTTTCTCCTTCAAATAAGTTTTGCAATTGTGAACAGTCTGATCATACAAAAAACAGATAGCAGGAGCCACCTTGCCGGGGGAATTATGGAAATCAGTAAAGTTGAGTAAAATGGGATTCTGGCATCCTTGCAAGGGGCAATCAGTGGTAGCCAATTGGTGGCCAAAGGTCTGTGTTTTAGCGTAATTAGTATAATTTTCAGTCAAATAAAAGCGCCATGCAAATGGGGATGTGTCGACCGGTCTCTGGTCCTGATAAGAAGGTACAGACAGCAGCAAGATCCAGAATATCCAGGGAAATTTTCCCAGTTTTTTCTTCATCAGCATCTGTAAAGAAGGAGAAGGAAAGGGAAAACGACCTCAGGGGCTATCCTTTTCCCTGGGTGATTGGTTTGAGTTGACTTGTTTAACTAATCTCTCGGGGAGCCAATGAGGACCTCCCTCTGTTTGGTTATAGATGCATGCTGACCCTCAACCCCAAATCAGGACTGGGTCGGGCCCTTTCCACTGGGCAGTTAAGGAGTTCGAGTTTGTGGATGCCAAAAGTGATCTGCTGCAGACCTTTCATTCTTGTCCAAGGTAAGGAAATTAAGGACAAAAAGGGCATGATGTAAAAGATTTCGGGGGTTGCCTCGCGTATCATACAGGCTTCCCTTCTTTAATTTATGAAGCATGGATTTTAGAGTCTGATGAGCACGTTCAATGATGCCTTGGCCCTGGGGGTTGTAAGGAATGTCAGTGACATGCTTAATCTGAAGTTGTTGGCAAAAAGATTGAAAATTTTTTTCCAGTATATCCTGGGCCATTATCAGTTTTTATAACTTTAGGCTTTCCTAGGACGGAAAAGCATTGTAAAATATGGGAAATAACATTTTTGGAGGCCTCTCCAGCCTGGAGAGAGGCAAATATAAAACCACTAAAGGTATCAACTGTAACATGTATGTATTTAAGTTTGCCAAATTCAATTAAATGAGTAACATCCATTTGCCAAATTTCATTAGGAACCAAGCCCCAGGGGTTAACTCCCAGATGTTGACCTGGGAGGGAGACAGCACAGTCAGTGCAATTTTTAACAATTTTTCAGGCCTGTTCTCGGTAAGCTTAAACAACAAACGAAGGGAATGAGCATTTAAATGGTAAAGAGAGTGTGCTTGGGCAGCCTGAGAAAGGGATCCTGCAAGAACAGGAAAAACTAATTGTGTGGCTGCATCAGCCAAGGCATTTCCTTCAGATAGAGGACCAGGCAATTTTAAATGGGCCCGAAGATAGCCAATAAAAAAGGGGCACTGTCTAGCCATAATCAAGGAGCACAGCTGAAGAAAAAGTGGAGCTGCATTGGTCGAGGGTTTAATAAAGGGAACAGTTTCCAATAAAGGAACAGAATGGGCAACATAAGCACTATCAGTATACAAATTAAAGGGTTGAGAATGAAATAGTTGAAAAACTTGAATGACTGCATAAAGTTCAACAAGCTGTGCTGAGGAATATGGGGAGAGGCAGGAGGTAGCCTTTCCATCCACAACATAGGCGCAACCTCATTGGCTGAGCCATCTGTAAATATCGGGGGAGCCTCCCTTATAGGTTGTGAGGCAGTTAATTTGGGGAAAACAAAGGGATGAATCCTGGCAAACTGTAACAAGGGATCACTAGGATAATGGTTATCGATAGTACCAAGGAAGGAGGAGCAGGCAATGGGCCATTCATCATTTGTTTGAAGCAGCCAATCTAATTGTTCTCACGTATAGGGGACAACTATGGAGTCAGGATCTTTTCCAAAGTATTGGCGACTTGTTTCTCTGCCCTTAATGATTAGCTTGGCCGTTAAAGTTGGATAAGTGGCCAGGACCTTTGAGGGAGAGGTGGGTAGGTGGACCCAGAGTAGGGGATTCCCTCTTTTTTCTTCTCTGATGGTTATTTGTTGCCAGAAGACTAGACGTGGGGGGGGTCAGGAATATTAATACTGACAGAATGACAGACAGAGAGTGGAAAGGAGGACTCTTTGAGGGCTTTTTCTCCCTCCTTAATTAATTTTTGAACATCAGGGGGATGATTATAAGTTTTTAAGACATTATTAATTAAATTCCAGTAGGAAAAGTTTTGAACGGGGACCTTTTCAGGACCAAAGGTTTGGTAAAAATCATTTAAACAGTCACCAACCCGTCTCCAGTGCTTTTCATCTATGGTCCCTTCTTGGGGAAACCAAGGACAGACATCTCCAATATAGTCAAGAAATTTTTTTAAGTCTTTCTTTTTAACCCTAGTTCTTCATGTCTTGAGAGACTGTTTCAGTCCCGAAATAAACAAATACT
>CABHPQ010174334.1:0-33261 GCA_902168405.1 Peromyscus aztecus
AAAAAAAAAAAAAAAAAAAAAAAAAAAAAAAAAAAAAAAACTCTCTAAAATTCAACCTCTGTGTCCATGAATTACATGCTTGGAATTTTCAAGGTAAGAACCTGCAGACCCTAACTTCCTGGGAAAGGCAAATTCTCAAAGATGCCCCAATAATCCTTATCACTGTCCCTCCCAGGTGCCACACATCACTGCTCCATCGTATTCCCAGTCCTTGACTTCTGAGAAAGAGGAAAGCAGCCAGGAACTAGCATCGCACCAACTCCTCAGAGGCAGCAGGACCACAGAAGGGCGTTGAGACAGGGCCCTAGGGAAGCTTGGCCTCTAGAAAAGGACTGCCAAGTCCTACGGAAGCGGCTCCTTAGAAAATGCATTGGTCGGCTGGTCGGTGGTGGCGCACGCCTTTAATCCCAGCACTTGGGAGGCAGAGCCAGGCGGATCTCTGTGAGTTCGAGGCCAGCCTGGTCTACAGAGCGAAATCCAGGAAAGGCACCAAAACTACACTGAGAAACCCCGTCTCAAATGCCCCCCCCCCCCCCCCCCCCCCCCCCCCCCCCAATGCATTGGTCTGAAAGGGACCCAAGACCCTCCCTTGCCATGACACCTTGGGATCTGTGGCAGCCCCGGTGGGATCTGGCACTCATTAGCCCACTCCTGAGAAAACTCAGAGGAGACACACGGAGCACTTACAGCTTAGAGTCCCCAGTGTTGGAGTCGTAATTGTCATCTGTCCATTCCTTTGTCACCTGGGGTGACAGCCAGTTACTAATTACTTCCTTGTCTGTTTCCGTTCATAGGGCACAGACTCTCTGACCGTTCAGAGAGTCCTCAGGCCTCCCAGAGGGTGACAGAGAAGAGGGGGAAAGACAGGCTAAAACCTCCAGAAGCAGGGGACAGTGAAAAGACTCAAGATACCGGATGCCACACACAACGGCGGCTTGCTCCCTGGCCTCAGCCTGGTAGCATAGAGCCAGGCAAAACAATCCAACAGATATCACCTCAAGGCTGGCATTTATAGTCCACCTGTCTGTCTGTCCTAGCATAGTCAGGTACTTACTGAGTCCTGACATTACAGTCTTCCAAATAACACCGGGACACCAAGGTGACAATTGCCATTGACTGGGCTGGGTATATGGCTAAGCTCAGAGTGCTTATCCAGCATACACGAGGCCCTAGGTGTGATCTCCAGCATGGCAAATAAAAAGGAGGGAGAGCCAGGAGGGTTGGGAGGGGGAAAGACAACAGAGATAGGAGAGGAGGGAGAGAAAGGGGGGGGGGGGGAGACGGGGGATCGTCATCATTATGTAAATGAAGGTTTGAGAAAGGCGTGTGACCAGTAGGATGTGAACCTAAGAAGTCTGCCTTTAAGAGCATCTTAATCGTCCTGGGGTACCCACTTACAGCCTGTTGTGTGGTCGCTTCACTCTAATTTGGCATTGGAACAAATAACGCCCTTAGGCACTTAGGGCGCCGCAGCACCCGGTGCCCACGCTTCTGCCCCTTCCTTTCCAGGTTCTGGGCAGCCGTCAGTCCGCAGCAGTCAGTCCTCCCCTCTCCAGGGCTAAAGAAAAGTGAGCTGCAGCCTCCTTTGTTCCCGGGGTAAATTCTATTTCCTCTTCTATTGTCTCAGGCTTCTGCGTGATGTAACATGACACCCAGCGCATCCTGCTTTTGAAAGGAAACTTCGACGGTGGTTGGCAAATTACCATTCCCCGCTCTGACTGATGGAGTCACCGGAGAGGAGAGCGAGCCGCCGCCGCACCTGGTGTTTGTAATTACAGGCTTTCACCGGAGGAAAGGAGGGACGGGGCGGCCAAATACAGCTGAGCGCGCAGAAGGGGAGGGGTTGCTGGGCTGGGCAGGAAGAGCCAGCCGCGGAGGATGCTGCCCGCCCCGCCCCAGCTCGGCACCCTCCTCTCCTTACTTGGGGCTTGTCTGTTTCCTTTTCTTTCTGTTTTTCCTCATCTCAGGACTCTTTTTTGTTTTGGTCCGGCTTCCCACAGCAGCGTCAGGCGGGTCATAACGATGAAATCAAAGCTCATGAGGCATCCACATCTTCGTGGCAAGCAACCTGTGTTTTGCTTCAGAGGCGCCCTCTCTGATGTTATGTCTGAGAACTTGCCAGAACGCTCAAGAATTCACTCCAGAGACAATGCTGAGGGGACTTAACAAAAACAGGCCACGATGACGCTGTCCACTGTTCCCGCAGCCAGGCCTTTAGTCATCCCTTTTAATTTTGAAGTGGTATGAGAACATTTGGTACCTGGAAAGCAATCTAGTGTCTTGCACCGGAACTGTAGCGGGCTGGCTTCCTCACTTACCTCCTCCCCTCCCCTCCCCTCCGCTCCGCTCCTCTTCTTTCCCTCTTCCTAGCTGGGTCAGAACCTAGGGCTCATGCAAGCTGTCTATGACTGAGCTACATCCCAACCCTGGGTCTATTTAACTTATAAATTAAAAGGCATCAGATGTATCCATGTGAAATGACAATTCTACTTTAAAGGGGGGGGGGGGCAGGGAGGAAAGTTTATTCCCAACTTAATGTAAGTGATCATGGCCTGATGAGAAATCTGGGTTACCTTGCACATTCCACAATAGAAAAGATTGCATGATTTGGTAAATTAGGAATCATGGTGCACATCTGGAATCCCAGCACTGGGAACTGGAAGCAGGAGGGTCAGAAGTACTGTTGCCATATATCAAGTTCAAGACTAATCTGGGATACATGAGATACCCATCTCAGAAGGCCCCCACCCCCCCCAAAAAAAACCAACCCAATGGTGTATGTATACAGAAAAACAATGCCCCCTCCCCCCCCACCAAAAAAAGGGGGGCCTGAAAACATCTGGAAATGAAAGGGAGACTTTCATTTTTTTTGTCCTTTTGGTATTGAGCCTCGGCCTTAAGCTGCTGAACCACCTCTCCGGCCTACAACTTTCACTTTTTGTGACATATACTTGTATGCCGCTGGGATTGTTTTATGACAGCACTGACGGGAATCCACACAGCTGCTTTTGGGATGAAAAGTAATTGTAAAGTAAATTAACTCATTTGACTTAGTGAGGGCTTACCTGATGCCAGGTAGTATTATTTAATGCTTTACAAAATTAAATAACCAGATCATAAAAGAAAGAAAGAAAGAAAGAAAGAAGGAAGGAAGGAAGGAAGGAAGGAAGGAAGAAAGAAAGAAGGAAAGAAAAGATTGCATGACCTTTTACAGCCACAGGACAACAACATCAAAAAGTCAGATCAAGATATTCACCAGTTA
The DNA here is from genome assembly GCA_902168405.1 of Peromyscus aztecus. Lineage (NCBI taxonomy): Eukaryota > Metazoa > Chordata > Mammalia > Rodentia > Cricetidae > Peromyscus > Peromyscus aztecus. The sequence goes on from CABHPQ010174334.1 coordinate 3,263, forward strand.
TATTGGTGGGAGCTTCAGGGTCACAGAAAAGCTGAGAGTCGTCTGCCTTAGGTTTCGGATGTGGCATTTTTAGCTCTAGTGTCACTGGAGCCCAGAGGTGGTCTCCTAAGGTTCTGCGTTTCCATAAATTTTACCCAGCACAAGCCTGCTCATTGGGTCAAATACAAAAGTTAAGGTAAATGGCTCTTTAAGGGTTTAAATAGCCCAAGGGGATTTTAACTCACGATCTGTAACATTTTGTCTCTCCACACTCACAATGCTCCAGCAAGCCAAAGGCAAGCATTCTGCAAGATCTCTGGAAAAAGCTTCCGGTACATTAAAAAAGAAAGTGAGAATTCAGGTTGTATAAACGATACTTCAAGGGCTAAATGGTTATGGTCTGTGTGTAGCTGGCGGCTGGACAGCACAGAGGCGGAATGTTCATCCCGCAGTAGCAAGGCCCCCAGCACTGGGGTCCTTGTCCTAGGCAGAATTTCTGAAGAAGAAGCCCAAAGACTCAGTTTGCTGTCACCCTCCCAGCAGCCCACTTAACACTTTTTGGGAACCACTTAGCCAAAGATCTGTCTTCTCTTTCTGCTTAAGTTCTGAAATAGGGCTCCAAAAATTATCCTGGCATTGAGGGTGGGGCATCTGAGCCATGTGACATCCTTTGTCTTTGCCCGAGTTCAGATACTGTTTCTCTTCCCACTGGTTGCGTAACAGGCAGGCACTTAGGAACTGCCTTCACTGAAAAGCGCTGACTCCTCACTTAGGTCCTCAGGTACCTAAACTTAGGGCAGATGCCATCCTTGTCTTTATTTGACATCTGTCTCTTTTACTTTGGGTCACGCTCCTGCTTAACTCCACACAGACATGCCAGTCACTTGAGGAGCAACTGGCAATATGTAACCTGCCTCGTTCCCCTTCAAGACCGAAGGCACAGAGTGATGCGGCATTTGCTATCATCTTCTACAGTGTCCTGGTCCAGACTCCGAAAAGGCAGCGGAAGACCTCCGGTCATTGTCCTAAACCGCTGTCACCTTGGATCTCAGAACAGCGGAACTTCATTCCCAAGCAGCAGCTGATGGAAAACAGGTTGTCTCCTCCATCCACAAGGACTCTGGCCTGGGGAGATGGATCCGTTGGTAAAGTGCCGGTAGTGCAAGCATGGGGACCTGAGTTCAGATCCCCAACACCCATGTAAAAAGGCTGAGAGTAGTGGTCGCCCTAGAACAGAAGTCAGGGAAAGGGGGAGAACATGCTGAGGAGGGCTTGCTGGTCAGCCAGTCAGCCACTGGCGAGCACCAACTTTAAAAAAGAAGAGGTTGAGAGCCATCGAGATCAAAGGAAACAGCAGATGTCAAGCTCTGGTGGCCACACTCACGTGGACACCTCCTGCATACCCACCCATGATGAATGTCCAGTGTACACCCATCCCTTCCTTTCTTCCCATCCCTCCCTTCTGGGACCAGCAACATTATGATGTCAACATGCACACACACACACACACACACACACACACACACACGCACACTCAAAATAGTAAGGACTTCTTCACATCACCTCAAAGAACCAGAATTAAAGATAATGGTCTACCAGAAGGTCTACCTTGAGATCCCTGATTTCTGTTCCAACTCCCTCTTTGGGCTTAGCTTAGAATGTGCTCTGCCTGCTCTCCAGGGCCCAGGATGCTCTAAGCTCTAGTCATAGGCCCTTAAATTCCAACACCAACCTTTTTCTCTGCAGACCAAGCTTACCTCCTTTTGTGGGGAGAAAGCATCTCTCTCTCTCTCTCTCTCTCTCTCTCTCTCTCTCTCTCTCTCTCTCTCCTTTTCTTCCTCTCTAGAACTTAATTGGCAAGAGTCAGAAAAAGTACTCTTTTTCTGCAAAAGCACAGCAAATATTTTAGTCTGTGCAGATTAGTTTCTTGCAACTCAACTCTGCTTGTTCTAAGTGCAAAGCAGTCACAGACACACGGAACCACATGGACATAGCTGTGTTTCAATAAAACTTTATTATACAAAACTTTAACTCTGCTGGTTGTAGTTTGTTGGCCCCTTACTTGGCCTCTAAGGTTCTCTTTTTCTTTTGCTCTTAATTTTGTTTTTTAAAGATTTATTTATATGTCAGACAGTGATAGCACATGCCTTTAATCCCAGTACTGGGGAGGCAGTCAGATCTCTGTGAGTTTGAGGCCAGCCTGATCTACAGAGCAAGTTCTAGGACAGCCAGGGCTGTTACACAGAGAAACCCTGTCTCAAAAAAACAAAAAACAAAAAACAAAAAAACCAAAAAAACCCCAAAGAAACAAAAAAAGAAAAGGAAAAAGGAAAAGATGTATTTTTTGTTTGTTTGTTTGTTTTCTGTGTGTCTTGCTTACATGTATGTATACACACCACTTTCATGCTTCGTGCTCCTGGAAGGTAGAAGGATCCCCTGGAAATGGACTCACAGACTCCTGTGAACCACCATGTGGGTGCCGGGAACTGAACTGAGGTCCTTAGCAAGAGCAGCCAGTGCTCTTAACTGCTGAGCCATCTCTCCAGACCCACGCTTTTAATTTTAGAACAAACGTTTACAATAATAGAAAAAAAATGGTTGATCTATCTTGCCCGTGAAAGTGAACTCAATATGCTGAAGATTTAAAAGTCATTGGACTGGGCTTGAGCTCAACGGCAGAGGGCACAGCCCACCACAAGGCCCTGGATTTGATCCTTAGCATGGGAGAGGGGGGTTGTTTTGAATTTAAACACCAAGAAGGTTTTTCTTTCTTCTAGGCACACTATAGAGAGATCATGTAGAAATTTCTCCAGATGCTGAACAGTAAGAGAAAGAAAGGATGGGGCAAAAGGGTTAGAAAATCATGAAGACCACTTATCTGAACTGCATTGACAAAATGGACCAACGGTTCTTCCCAAACAGCGACTGACAGGATTCCCCGAACAGCAATTGACGGGATTCATGATCGAGACCATCAGTAAAATGCGCTTTGGCAATTGCTGATCTTGTGATTCATGGTCAAGGCACGCCCATCCTCTTCCATCCCTCCCCTCTAGGACCAACACTGGGACGTCATCAGAGAAATAGCAGGAAGTTAACTCACTCTGAACATACCCATTGTCTTAGGTAGGGTTTCTATTGCTGTGAAGAGACACCATGACCTCGGCAGCTTCTACAAAGGAAAACATTGAATTGGGGTGGCTCCCTTACAGTTCAGACGTTTAGTCCATTATCATCATGGCGGGGAGAATGGTGGTGGGCATGGCAGCATTCGGGCAGACATGCTGCTGGCTACATCTTGATCAGAAGACAACAGGAAGTGGCTGGTCTCACTGGGCGTGGCTTGAACACAAATGAGACCTCAAAGCCCACCTCCACAGTGATGTACTTCTTCTAACAAGACCACACCTACTCCAACAAGGCCACACCTCCTAAGAGTGCCAATCCATCCCTTTGGGGGCCATTTTCTTTGGACCACCACACTCACATTTGTAAATTTATTTCTCTCTCTCTCTCCTCTTTCTCTTTCTCTTTTTGGTTTTTCAAGACAGGGTTTCTCTGTGTAGCCCTGGCTGTCCTGGACCTCACTCTGTAGCCCAGGCTGGCCTCGAACTCACAGAGATCCACCTGTCTCTGCCTCCTGAGTGCTGGGATTAAAGGTGTGCGCCACCGCTTCCTGGCTTTTTATTCTTATTTTTATTTTTTAGGGGGTGGGGTCACAAGAGTTGGGGGTGGACATGGAAGGACTGGGAAGTGAGTCTGACTGGGGTGCATGAAATTCCCAGAGAATCAACAAAAATGCTAGGTTGAAAAAAAAAAAAAAAGGAAGCGTGGTTATTGAAAGGATGTTAAACGGCACTGGTATTGGCCCTGGTTACCGGCGGAAAAGTCACGAGCCACGACCACGACTACCTAGTTACAGAGGGTTTATTTGGAGGAAAGAAGGGGGAGGAGGGGTCCAGACCTAGGGAGGAGAGAGAAAGATGGTGGGGAAGGGGGAAGGAGAGAGAGCAGAGCGAACAGAGAGAGAGGGTGGAGTCTGCATCTGGCTTTTTAAGGGCTCCCGGTATGGAGCTACACCACGCATGCGCTGACTGCGTGACCACACCACTCACACATAGTTGCCAGCGCATGCTGATGATGTAAGATGCAAGACCTTTTGCTTAACTCCTGAACTGTGCAGGTGTGGTCACACAGCTGGAGCAAGGGCAGAATTCTAACAGTTGTAAGCTGCTGATGTGGGTGCCGGGAACCGAACTCTGGTCCTCTCAAGAGCAGTATATGATCTTAATCACTGAACCATCTTTGCTCTGTTTTGTTAAAACCATGTCCAGGTGTGTTCAACTTGTGGCTCAGGACAGCTACGACTGTGGCCCCAAACGGAATCATAAACTGAAACCACTTTGTGATTGATTGATTTATTTACTCATGTCACCCGATTGCAGGGTTCTCCAGCCGAGACTCTGTCTTCACAGAGGACAACGTGATGTCGCAATGTCGGAAGGACATTGAAGTCTAGCAATGACTCTCGCTGGGCAGCCCAGGCTGGCCCTCCATCTTCCTGTCTCCACATCCTGACTGCTACAATTGCAGGTGCGTCCCACCAGGCATCCCTGAAGGGTTTAAAACAGGAGAAAACTGTTCCCAGAAGAAAAGGTATGCCTATGCATTGGGAGGCGAGGATATGAAAATTAAAACGAAGTGAGAGGGACTAGCTCAAATTCACCCATTGCCTGTGCGTGAGGAGGACTTTCCTGGATACCAGGGACAGAAGCTTAACTACACAAAGTTCAGCATCGGCTTGTGCTGGTTAGGAAGGAACACAAGCCAGGTCTCAGAGGCCACCGAGCCAGGCTCTGGAAGGCACCCCCACCGCTTTCCTTTTCAGTTCTGGACTTCCTCTGTTGGCCAGGTTAGCTCCCTACATTGTTAATCCCAGCGGGTGAGAATAAAGACCACTACCGCAATTGTGAGCCCGTTTGAAGCAAGCTTTAATCTAATACTGGCCAGGGCGATAGACTCTGGCCAGGGTCATTCTGGGGTTCCCAGAATATGGTGAGGAGTCACATTTTTGCAGAGGCTTATAAAGGCAAACCCATAAGATAATGTATTTCCCACCAGGTCCAATCAGGAGCAAGCGCACACTCTGACGTATTTCCTGCCTACATGTGACCAAGTAAGTCCACCAGATGATGCAGTTGGGTCAAACAAATTTGTTTAGAGGAGTGAAAACATACGACTTGTTATCTCCCACAAACATTAGCCTCCAGCAGTCTCGAAGTATCTCTCCTTGGGCAAGGGGCGGCTTACAGGTTAGAGGCGGTTTTGAGTTATGGATCTCTTGGGCACAGTAACCTATGATGGGGGGCACCTCGTGCAGCCTTGAGGCAGGGGGAAGGGCTTGGACTTGCCTCTACTTGGATGTGCCTCCCCATGGGAGGCCCTTGCCTTCTTGTGGAGGGGATTGGGGGGTAGGTTGGGAGGGGGAGGCTGGAGGGTGAGGAGGGAAGAGGGGCATCTTTGATTGGTGTGTAAAATGAATGAAAAATTTTCCTAATAAAAAAATAATAATATTTAAAAGAAAAAAAACTTGAAACATAACTTTGGCCCTCACAACATCCCTCAGCGTGGGATGAAAAGAGACTGGTGACATCCTTCACAGGGCCTCCCCTCCAGTGACACTCATTCCTTTTGCTTCTCTTCCAGTTTTAAAAACTCCAGGAAAGGATCCTGGTTGGCCCTACTTGGGTGCATTAGCGTCCCAGCCAGTGGGAGGAAGGCTGGAGGTGGGTCACAGACGCTCCCACAGCAGCCAGCTGGCTGAGGGGGGCAGTGGGCTCAGACTTCATCCTGAACGTCCTTAACGCAGTATTTTCTCAGGGTGGCCCAGCCCAGCCCATCCTTATCCCAGGAGGCAGCAGCGACTTTTTTTTTTTTTTTAAGATTTATTTATTTATTATGTATACAGAAGAGGGCGCCAGATCTCATTACTGATGGTTGTGAGCCACCATGTGGGTGCTGGGACTTGAACTCAGGACCTCTAGGAAGAGCAGTCGGTGCTCTTAACCTCTGAGCCATCTCTCCAGCCCAGCAGCAACTTTGTATACCTGTCTTGTATGTGTGTTTCTGGGTTGACTCTCGCTGACAGTTTTGCTCCTTCCCAGGCAAACTGTGCATTGGGTTAATATCCTGGAATTCAGTCCTGGCCAGAGTGTGTGGTGGATTCGGATCTCTGCGAGGTTTCTCCTAGGGAAGCTCCTCCGAGTGCCGACAGGCCCGGGAGGGTGTCTGGAGCCCACCCTTTCTGGCCCCTAAGCCGCCCCCGTCATGCGTGTCTAATGTGGCCCGCCTGGGGTTCCCTGGGGGCATGATTCCATTCACATTGAAGATGGGTATTAAGTCTTTTACTCCAGGTCTTTTGTCACGAAAAACAAATGTGCCTGCTATCAAAGGCGTGGAAAGCACCCCTTCCCGTAACAGCAGGGTCTGTGTTCGGTGGTTCAGAAGAGACGGTGGGTCCCCAAGCCTGCCAGGCAGTGCGGTCAAGGTCAACTCTGCTGATCTTTTTCAGTGATAACCCTAAAGGGATTAAGTTAACATCTGACCTTTAAAGAGTTTATCTCTGGGGAACCGAGCTAATTTTAAAATTAAACGGTTGCATTTTAAAACTATGTAGACCAAAGCCCGGGGAAGGCGCAAACCCCCTGCTACGGCAGCAGAAATAGCTACAGACATTCCAACCCGCCAGCCAGATCTGTTAGCACACGTCTGTGCGTGGAGTGGGGATTCTGGGATTAAATGAAGCAGAGTTGATGCCTGGCTCTGCCACTTTCTACCGGCCAGGCCTTGGTTGAGTTTCTTCCTTCTCTGGACTCTGGACTCTTCTTTGTAAAATAATCATTTTGTAAGATGGTCGAGAAGTCCACATGAAATAGTACTAGTTAAGCCCTGTCATTTGGGCTCGCCGTAAGTGTGTGTGTGTGTGTGTGTGTGTGTGTGTGTGTGTGTGTGTGTGTGTGTGTGTTTCCCTTCCTTCAGTCCTGGGGATGAAACACAGGCCTTCATACATGCTAGACAAACATTTTACCACTAAGTACAGCTGTTCCCTACTGTGGATGGTTTTCTTTGTCTCTTTGACAGGGTTTCAGGCATCCCAGGTTAGCTTCATACTCACTAGGTAGCAGAAGATGTCTTTGAACTTCTGATCCTCCTGCCTCCACCTCCCCAGTGCTGAGATTGCAGGCATGCACCACCACACGTGACTTAGGCAATGCTGGAGATCAAATCCCGTGGCTTGGTGCATGCAGGGCAGACAAGCCCATCGCCAGCTGAAGAACATCTCCAGCTCCTACAGTGAACGCTTTTGAAAATTTGCTTGACATTTCTGTAATGAAGTTTAGTTGTTTTGCGCCCTTTCCCCCTCCCCCACGCTTACTTTGTATCTTCTTGAGTGTGCCCCTTTGAAATTAATTAGAGTTTCCTCCAGGAGTGGGCGGGAGGATGCTGACTGGAGCAGAGGCAATTTATTAGCCGCATGGGCCCCCTCCCCGACTCACGATGAAATGCTGATGGGCCTATTCTTTTTTTGGTTTTTCGAGACAGGGTTCTCTGTGTAGCCCTGGCTGTCCTGGAACTCGCTCTGTAGATAGGGCTGGTCTCAAACTCACAGAGATCCACCTGCCTCTGCCTCCCAAGTGCTGGGATTAAAGCTGTGTGCCACCACCATCTAGCAGATGGGCCCAATCATATGCAGATGACCACAGTGCTTGAAGTTTATCAATGCAGCCCTTATGTCATGCTCCTGGGGACACATTAAAGTTTAATTTCGTTTGTTTGTTTGGTCTTATCTACATACTCCATCATGTTGACAATTGAATGGAATCTTTTTTCTTTTTTTTTTTTTTTAAAGATTTATTTGTTTTATTTCATGTATAGGAGAGCTCTATTGACTTTATGCCAGAAGAGGGCACCAGATCCTACTAAAGATGGTTGTGAGTCACCATGTGGTTGCTGGGAATTGAACTCAGGACCTCTGGAAGAGCATCCAGCGCTCTTAACCTCTGAGCCACCTCTCCAGCCCCTGAATGGAATCTCTTGACAAAGAAGTTTGTTCTCCCTGTATCTACAGTTCAGAGAAACTGTAATGGAAGGCAATGGGTTTGTGTTTGGTGGGTACAGCTCCCTAGAGCAGACAGTAGATAAAATAATGACGAAGGATTTATTACTTGCAGCAGGTCAAGGTAGCTCTGAAGTTGAAACAGAGCCTTCCTGGACCAGGAAACACGATTGTTTTATTTCTGAAGCCCATAAATACTTGTTCCATGAACATGAAATGTTCCACCCAGGATCACGTGTTTGAACAGCCTGATGGTGCCGTTTTAGGAGGTCCATAGAGCCTCTGGGATGTGGAGCCTTCCTGAGTCGCTGGGCATGCGTGGGCTGTGAAGAGTACATCAGTTTCTTGTTCTAAACCAAGCGCTCAGCTTCTTGATCCACCAAGATGTGAACAGCTAGCTGCACAGCCAGCTCCAGCTATCAGGGACTGAGCCACCTCAGCCGGCCCGGATTCCTGCAGATGGGCTGGTACCCCCTGAAGCTGGTCTCCAGAAGAAATCTTGTGTAGCTAGAGTTTTCCTGCCTGGTACACAGTCAGGGCAAATCTCTCTCACCTGCCAGTCCCACAGCCGCTCAGACCCAACCAAGTAAACACAGAGACTTATATTGCTTACAAACTGTATGGCCGTGGCAGGCTTCTTGCTAACTGTCCTTATATCTTAAATTAATCCATTTCTATAAATCTATACCTTGCCACGTGGCTCGTGGCTTACCGGCATCTTCACATGCTGCTTGTCCTGGCGGTGGCTGGCAGTGTCTGGCAGTGTCTCCTTCCACCTTCCTGTTCTTTTCTCCTCTCTGTTAGTCCCGCCTATACTTCCTGCCTAGCCACTGGCCAATCAGTGTTTTATTTATTGACCAATCAGAGCAACACATTTGCCATACAGAACATCCCACAGCACTGATGTAGTATGAATCTTAAAAGTCTTATTAATAAAATCAAACCTGAGCCGGGTATTGGGGTGAACACTGGAAGGTCAGAGAGACAGAATAAGCCACAGCTACCTCACCTCGCCGGATCCTCAGCTGGTCTTGTTTCCGCAGACTGGAGGCCTCTGAGTCCTCATCCAGAATGGCTCTCAACTGAATTGTGCTGCTACAAGCCTGAAAGCTTAACCAGGCCAAATGCTTAACCAGCCAAAAGCTTCTAGTTTCTGGTCCTCACGCCTTATATACCTTTCTGCTTTCTACCACTACTCCCTGGGATTAAAGTCTGGCTTTCTGGAATTAAAGGCGTGTGTCACCACGCCTGGCCGTTTCCAATGTGGCCTTGAACTCACAGAGATCCAGAGGGATTTCTGCCTCTGGAATACTAGGATTAAAGGCATGTGCTACCACAGCCTATCCTCATGTTTAATATTGTGGCTGTCCTGTTCTCTGACCCCAGATAAGTTTATTAGCATGCACAATATTTTGGGGAACACAATACCACCACAATCTTGCCTCCTTTAGGTCACTTCCATCTGGTATTCTGTCACAGCCACAAGAAAACTACGCAGTACAACATTTACCCAGGAGCCCACTTTCAGAGCTGGCACATTCCTAAGCATAGTTCGAGAAGGAAAGATGGCAGACGCATTTCTAGGCGTGTTCAGCTCAGGGTCCTGGAGCACGAGACCAAAGGTTAAGATGCATAAAGGATGTGCAGGTGGCTGGGTAACCTTTGCCAGTTCTCTGAAAGTTTCTTCGATGAGCTTCTTAGCTGACACAGGAAACAACTCTGAAGGTGTTACTGCTGACTTCCCCTCCCGGCACCTGCCTCTCTTCTGTGGCTAACAAGACCTCCTGGTTCTGAGACGGCTCAGCTTTGGACCAGGTGTTACTAGCATGGACTCAGCAGTGCCCGCATCCCAGCCCTCAGGACCACCTGCTCCAGGTATACATCATGAGAAATCCGCTTCTGCTAAAACCATCTTAAGAAGCGGGGACTTGAGAACAGGGTGGACAGGATGCCCAGACAAGTTTCTACCTTTAGATTCTCCTCCAAAGGCTTTTCAACTCAAGGAGCTACTTCTCGTGGTTAAATGCTTTCTTTGGAGGGACTATTCCTCAATGAGTTTGGTTTTCTTTCCTTTCTTTTCTTCTTTGCGGTGTGGGCATGGAACTTGGGGACTCTCCACAAGCTAGGCACATGCTAAGGCTACTGAGCCACACCCAAGCCTGCTTTTCTCTCCACTGGTTTTTGAGAGGGTTGGGCTTACTATCTCTTTTGTACGCCGGCAGATGGCACAAAGCAAACAGATCACAAACTCTTTCTGAAACACGGTTCTGCTCGACTCCAAGCCCCTGCTCCTGCGCCATTCATATCACATGGGACTTTCTCAGAACCGCAGAAACTTTGACCTGGCCCCAGACTGCTGATTCAGACTCTGTATTGTATCACCCCACCCCCAGGTGGTACCCATGACATTTAAGTCGGAGTTGACCCACTGGGAGATGCACATTGGCGTCACCTGGGTAGCTGGGCAATGTGCGCGATTGGATAGGTGCCAAGATGTTTAAATCTGCCCAGGTGGCTGAAATGGCCAGTCAGGCAAGGTGAAAGCTACTGCTGCAGGGCGATTCTTCCCACTTCCTCTACTTCCGGCTACAGTTTCCCCACCCCACCCCTCCTTATCCTGTATCCTAGGCTGACCTCCAACTCTTTATGTAGCTGAGGATGACCTGGTCCTTTGGCTTCCACCCCTCAAGATCCCAGGCCTTCCCCGCCACTACTGGTTTAGGCTATGCCGAGGATTGAACCTGGGCCCTCAGGGAAGCTAGGGAAGCACTCCACTAACTGGGTGGCACTCTTACCTCCTTTGCTCTTTATAAAAGAAATTCCTCAAGCTACAGTTGAGGGCTCATTGTTTGTACAGTGACAGGTGACCAGTTTCCGGGTGATACTCCCCAATTCGAAGGTGCGGTTTTGAATTTTCCAAATAACTGTTCTGAGTTTCTTCAGAACTCTGTCAAGGTTTCTACCGCCCTCTTCTTGACAAGCCCAGAACCAGACACTGTCCTCCAGTACAACCCTCCACAGTGCCGAACATCTGCATAAAGGCCTTTTGTACCCTTCTGAATGAAAGGTACTGTTTCAATAAAGTCGGGCCATTTGAATGGCTTTGATGGCCAGCAAGAGGTTTTCTCATGCCCGTAATCGGAGGGTGAATGTGCCAGTTACATAAAGGGGGAACCCTCCTCTGTGCTGAGCGCTCCTAATTGGAGGACTAGATGTGCCGTTACGTAACCACTGTGATTAATAAGCTTTCTTGCATCTGTAACTCGTGGATGACTAAACAGATAAACCTGTCCTATACTTTGAGACCATTCAGTTGGTTCAATAGATTCGGGTGATGTCATGAGCATAACAATCATCGGAGCCCTTAGACACACTTCAGACACGAGTGATCTCCAAACTAGACCACCCCACTTACAAGAATTACCTGGGCTACTTATTAAACATTCATAGAGGTCTAGCCAGAGGTATCTGCAGCTTTGAAACCTAAATGGATTTCTCTCAAACTTTAAAAGTTGAATGTCTCAGCCAGGTGTGGTAGCTCATACCTGCAATCCCTGTGCTTGGAAGGCTGAGGTAGGGGAACACCTTGGATTCAAGGCTAGTGTGAGCTACCTACTGAGTTCCAGGAGACCAGCCTGGGTTATAGAATGAGACCTTTCCTCTAAACTCAAAACAAATAAAAATAATAATAATAATAAAAGTGGAGGTCTTGTACTTTTATTGTGTTTACTAAGTCAGGCCTGCGTGGATCTGAGAGCCTACGTTTCCTAAGGTCTGAGAATTGATACTTATACACGCTCTTCATGGGTCACACTGAATGGCAAGGTCCTGGATAATATCAGTGACCAAGCAGTTTGAAAAGCAGAAGTTGCCTGAAGTAGGGGGCAAATGCTCATCTTTCCACATTAATGTTAATGAGAAGTTCAGGATGAGTGCTAAAAAAGAGAGAAACGGCCCCCATACTAATTAAAAACAAAACAAGCCTCGAATTGGCAAATTCAGTTTTAAACTGTGGAGAGAACCTGGTTTCAAGTAGTTAGTTGTGTCCATGCCCTGCCAAACCAAATACAAGAAGAGGGTGAGATTTCCTTTCTTTCTTTCTCTAGTGATCTGCTCTTCACGTTTTCCAGCAAGCACAAAGGCAGGGGGAAGCGATGCTTTAAATGCACATTATCTTAGCTGATGTATCTGGAGCGCGGTGATAAATTAATCATGACGGCCGGGTCTGATTCACCATCATCTTGGAGCCCAATTTACACTTCCCATTTGCAGAACTGAAATGCGATGCATTAAAATGGTGCACACATCACAGATTTTTCTCTCCAGTGAACCCACGGAGGGAAGAGAGGAGCTTTGTGCCGGTTTCCGTAAGCAGCTGCCTGTAGACCCTGGTGCAGCCCCGCACTGGGAGCACCCAGGAGGCCGAGAGAGAGAGAAAGGACGCTGCGGGAAGCCGGCTTGCAACAGAGCGTCCTTTAAAACTGTCTTCCTGGCGTAACTTACGACTGAGGCCGGCTTGTTCACAGAGGAGGGGGCGCGGGGTGGTGTTACTAAACATAACAGATGGCAGCTGTCTGCACCTATATAGGGCACGCTGACAAATCCTCCAGGACGGCGGCTCGGCGCGGGGCTGCCGGGCGGGCGTGGGTGCCGCCTGCGGGGGCGCAGGGCAGAGGTGGCTTGGGAGACTGCCAAGGCCAAACCGGGAAGGGCGCGGCCTCTCCAAGGTCACCGCCCCACCACACCTGCACCCCCACCCGACTATGGGCTCCTAGGGACAGGTGATGTCCCTAGGCAAGTGGGCATCTACTGTGGGAAGGCGTGGATGGTGAAGTGCGGGACATGCACCCTCTCCGGAGGAAACCTAACCTGGCCTGCACGCTGAAGCGGATTTCCCACCATGTCTGGGGTTTTTCCAAGCCCCAGATCAAGACTCGGTATCTGTCCAAGGACTTGTTTTTCTATGGTTCTGAGATTCTTGCAGATGGGGAAATCTTACAAAGTATAACGGGTGTCACTCTCGGGGGTATACATTTTTAAACATTCCTATTGAAAATCCTGCAAGTAAATAATATTGGGCAGCCTCTTGAAAGTCAGGGCTGATATTAGGCAGTCGAGTTCGGCTTGGCAGATGAGGCGTTTTGAAAGCTTTGAGCCAGACCTAACAATAGGCTGCTGTCATTGTCAAGTTGCAAAGAGCACCAGAGACTTAAGGGCAGGAATCACGGTGCCACTGTTCTCTCCAAAGGATAGGAGCTGTCCAAGGAGAGGGAACAGACACTGTTAACGTCCTGTCCGTGAGCCCTCAGAGGTTCTAGCTGTCTGGAACACACTCTTCACCGAGCACTCCCTGCTGACCGCATGACTGAGTCCATGGAAAGTCTCCTCTCCGTTCCTCGTCGTCTCCTGATCCTTGGGGGTCAGACACTGAGGGTTTCTTATTTTGTCCTTAGTCACCTTAGTGCTTTTCATGAATGGTGGGAAAGGCCCAGGGTCGGTTCATTCATTCATTCATTCATTCATTCATTCATTCATCCATCCAACCAACATCAAGAGCAAGCAAAACAGGTAAGAATCCATACCCACACAAAGCTTCCAAAAGTCAAACTGAATGGATGGAATCTATGGATGGTGTAGACCTGACAGTGGGCTGGTGCTGTTTTCCAGCAAATGAAATCCTCCCGTCTGAGTTACCGGAAATGCCGACACCTCGCTCTCTGTGTATGTAAAGCAGTGGTTGTGATGACTGGGTTGGTGTAAGGAAAAGGGCAGGGCACGGGGAGAAATGCATGTTGGTAGAAAATAAAACCTTCTAACCCATTTTTACAGGCTTATCTAGCGGAGGAGGCTTCAACCACATGGGAACCTTTTCCCAGGACTGTGAGTCTATGGGTGGGTAGGAGTTCCACTGTGAGACATTGAGGACTGAGAACTTCCTGTCTCCGTTCCCAGGAACCATGAGAGCAGATGAAGAATGGCTGTGACCGTAGTCTGTGCGTCCTGCCGTCCTGTAACATCCCCTCCCCTTCGTTAAGTTCTTTCTACCATCTTCGACTCCCAGTGAAGTACTGGTTATTTCCTTGTCTCTGCCACAGGATCTGAGAACTCTGCCCAGTGATTCTCATAGTGTAAAAGTCTGTCCGTCAGATTTCTTGCGTCAGGCTTGACAGCAGCTGCCTGAGGTGCCCTGGCTCAGTATTTCACCAGGTACTTGTTACAGAGTGTCTGGGAGAGAGAGCCACAGGATGAACAGATGAAGTTGTTCTTCCCAGTCATACTCTCATTGGTTGGTTTGTTTGTTTGTTTGTTTGTTTGTTTTTTGAGACAGGGTCTCACTATGTAGCCATGGAAGTCCTGGAATGCTTTATGCAGACCAAGCTAGTCTAAAACTCAGAGATCGGCCTGCCTCTGCCTCTTGAGTGCTGGGATTAAGGCGTATAACACAAACCATACTTTAGTCAGCTCTGACATGAATTTGTATACATCTGCTTTAGAAGCAATTCCTTGTTATCTGTAAAGAATGCTGACTTTTAACTCTTTCATATCATTGTTTAAGTTATGGTTATACTTACTCAGGATAATACAGGCAAACGTCAAATATTTCATAATTAAAACTGTACTTTAAGTGTATACAAAATATAGTTTATTAAGCTAATATTGATAGAAGTAATTTGGGATACAAACAAGTCTTAAAATTTCATTTATGCATTTAATTTTTTTTGAGACAGGGTCTCATGTAGCCCAGGCTGGCCTTGAACTCACTGTGTAGTTGAGGATGGCTTTGAACTCCTGATCCTCTTGTTTCCATCTCCCACATGTTGGAGATTATATGTGTGTGCTACCACACCAGACTCAAACAAGTTTTGAAAAAGTAAATTATTGAAAAAATGTCAGGTTAACATAATAGCATTTGGATACAGCAAAAATAATATAGATGGCAAAGAACAGCGTTTAAGTAGGAGATTCCTAGAGGATGTAGGAAGACCAGAAAAGGTAACTGCTGGGAGTCCTACAGAAAACTCCTTCACGGAGTCCTTGTCAAACGTTTCACTAGCATTCACTAGCAGACAAATGAAACCAAGCACATGAACACAAGGGAAAAAAAAAATAGGTCTATATACCTTTCTAGGGCTTAGGAAACTCCACAGTGCTATTTTAGCAAGAGAACACCCTGTGAGCCACAAGACATCTCTTTAATGCAGTCACAGCTTTGACCTTCTCAGTTCACGGGCTTCAAAGGCATGTCAGATACCCTCCAGTTATAACTTCTGTAGAAAATTACCCAGAATGGAAAGCTCAGTGTGAAACATTCCATACGAATCATTAGGCAGCTTCTCTCTCCCCTGTAACAACTGTAACATTCTACTCCCAGAAGCTCATTGAACAGAATGTCAAAAAAAATTTTTTTTAAATTATTGGTGTGTGTGTGTGTTCTTCTTACCATGGAGTTCATGCGGAGATCAGAGAACAACTTTGTGGAGACAATGCTCTCCTTCAACTTTTATGTGGGTCCCAGGGATCCAGTTCAGGCCATCAGGATTGGTACAGCAAGCTGAGCCATACTACTGTGTTATCGAAATCCGTGACAGTCTGTTTAAGGGGTATCAGGGATTTAAGGTAAGAAATGGGGAAATACACTCACAAATACAGGATATAGTAAATCCAGTTGCAGAGTCCTTGGAAATCTGGGGACTGATCACACACCGTTTCATGCCTCCTGACCCAGATGTGTTACATTTGTTGATGCTGTGGAACATTTGTTTAATGATGCAAAGATGTGTTGCATTCCTTTATGTTGCATTTGTTTAACTCTGTGAAGCTGTGTTACTGTGCCTGTCTAAAACACCTGATTGGTCTAATAAAGAGCTGAATGGCCAATAGGAAGGCAGGAGAAAGGATAGGCAGGCTGGCAGGCAGAGAGAATATATAGAAGGAGAAATCTGGGAAGAGAGGAGAAGGAGAGGAGGACCCCAGGGGGCAGCCACCCAGCTACACAGAAAGCCATGGAGTAATAAGTAGAGAAAGGTAAAAGCCCAGAGGCACAAGGTAGATGGGGTAATTTAAGAAAAGCTGGCTAGAAATAAGGCAAGCTAAGGTCAGGCATTCGTAAGGAAGAATAAGTCTCTGTGTGATTATTTGGGAGCAGGGTGGCGGGCCCCCAAAGAGAAAAAAGCAAAGAATAAAACACACACACACACACACACACACACACACACACACACACACACACACACATTACAGAATACTTTTGAAAGAGGAAACAAAGCAATTATCTAGTGTTTCTCATCAGGGCTTCCACAGACTTCGGCAGGATAAGCAATGTCGTTTGCTCCTGGCTGAGCAATGCCAGGCTCAATGCCCCCTCTCTCAGTCTTTGCCACATCCCTCTTCCCTGGCATTCTGTCTGGCCTCTGTAGCACACACCCTCATTTAAGGACCCACGACTGCCTCTCTTACAAAGGAGACCCAGGAAGTGGGAAAGTGGTGGTTACTCACCTAAGACCTACACCAGACTGGCACTGTTGTCAATGTTAGAACTTCAGGTCACTCCAGATGCTTGGGGCTTATTGAAAGTTCCAAAGACGGGGGGACCCATGAGGCCATCTTAGGGGCTGCCCAGTTGTGGGGAGCAGGGGAAGTCCTGAGTGAACGTGTATTACTGATAGGAGCATGGCTATATCACGGACCCCAGTCTCTCAGACCCACGGGAATAGCAAAGCCTTCCTTCTCTAGGTTGGCTCAGAGGAATGGCAAAGCCTTCCCTTGGCCCAAGCATGAGTGTTGAAACGAACAATTGACCTTTAGCTAAGACCTGTATTCAGAGCATGTAGACCACAGCTTCCTCTTCCTGGATCTTAGCCTGAGACTGCTCCTCTGCAGAGACCTCCCATACTTCCTCTTTGCGCTGTGCATAATAAACATGATGGGTTGCCTGGTAGGTGCCCTCCACCAGACTGATCACAACCCACCTCTTCTGTATCTGTCTGCCATTTCTTCATTCCCGTGTGACCCCGGTTAGGTTTCCAGGAACGAGCCACGTGGGATGTGGCACCCCACAGGCCCCTGGGGGAGCAGAACACGTCCTCACACTGCAGGTCTCACAGATGTGGTCTCAGGACTGGTCTGGGAGTTGGTCCCCACATCAAACAGTCCAGGGGCTCCCTGTCCCTGGGAGCCTGGCTATCTTCTGGCTACATTACAGTCTGCTTTGTTTCCTTCAGCGCCTTCCCATTCCAGCCCTGTTCTTGCAGCCTCTGACTGTCTTATAGTCACACTCCTACAGTCCCGGCAGGAAGGTTAAATATTGCTGATCAATGTATCCCTTCTGGAGCAGGGTCTTTTTGCCAGGCTCCCCTGTAGATTTGGCTGGGCCAGTCAAAGGATGCTTTGGATGCGGGCCAATGGCTTCTTTCCCCAGTAGGGGGCAGCATAGCTCACTGGCATCTTGAGAGTCCACTGCCTCCGTGTGGGCCTGGAAGTCAGAGGATCTGAGTTGGAGAGCCATCTCCACATACAGGCCTTTGTGTGACTTCAGCTGTTTGCCTCAGTCTCTGATTTGAAAATCACACATTAGCAATACAGACTTACAGCGGTGTGTGTGCATCGTGAAAACAGGGCGTCAAATGAGAAGGCATTTTACAGTTCTTAGCACTGAGCCCCGAGACGGCTTGAGTGGAGTGAGGTTCTTGCTGCCAAGCCTGATGATCTGAGTTCGATTCTTGGACCACCTGGAGAAAGGAAGGAACTGATTCCTGAAAGTTGCCCTCTGACCTTCATATATGTGCTGTGTTACAAGTGTCTTCCTGTGGTGATATTGTGCCCCCAATATATTGTGCACCCTAATAAACTTATCTGGGGTCAGAGAACAGAACAGCCACTAGATAGACATAGAGGCCAGAAAATGGTGGCACACACGCCTTTAATCCTAGCATTCTGGATGCAGAGATCCATCTGGATCTCTGTGAGTTCAAAGCCACACTGGAAACAGTCAGACATGGTGACATACGCCTTTAATTCCAGGAAGTGATGGCAGGAAGCAGAAAGGTATATAAGGCGTGAGGACCAGGAACTAGAGGCCCTTCAAGCTTTCAGGCTTTTAGCAGCAGTTCAGCTGAGATCCATTCAGATGAGGACTCAGAGGCTTTCAGTCTGAGGAAACAGGATCAGCCGAGGAATTGGAGAAGTGAGGCTGTGGCTTGTTCTGCTTCTCTGGTCTTCCAGCGTTCACCCCCAATATCTGCCTCCGGGTTTGTTTTTATTAATAAGACCTTTTACGATTAGTGTTACATCTTCCCCTACAAATAAATGAACAAACCCTGCCCCCCCCCCCCAAGACAGGGTTTCTTTGTGTAACAGTCCTGGTTGTCCTGGAACTCACTCTGTACACCAGGCCAGCCTTGAACTCACAGAGATCCGCCTCCCTCTGCCTCCTGAGTGCTGGGATTAAAGGCGTGTGCCATCACCACCTGGCATAGGGAACAGCTTTTTAAAGAACTTAACCTTTTGTAAGCATTTGATAAATACTGCCTGTTGCTTTTATTGCTATTATTGCTAATGAGTAGGAAATGGTTGTTTTGTTACCATTGAAGTAAGAAGTTAGAACTTTCCCTCAATACCTACTCTTGCCTGCTTCAGACTTCTCCACTCCCAGCTGAAGGCCATGGGAACATAGACCCAGAAGGGCAGGGAGAAGGGAAGGCGGCTCTCAGCATCCTGGTATGACCTGGAAATTTCCATGAAATGAATTACATTATATCCAGTTTCACATACGACCTATACATTGCATAGATTAGATAGCTTTTAACTCTGATACACTGTAACAAAGTCTTATTAGTTCCAAAGTAAGTATTTTAAATTATGTAACAATTCAAATGTTTGGTTTGGGCCCAAAAACATTTAAGAGAACTTTCTATACCAACAAGACTCTCCGTGTTTCTCTCTCAGCACATACCCAGAGGAGAAGGGACCCTGTCCTATGTTGCTCCAATTCCATGCCACCTGGTTGCAGTTTCCCTCCAGAAAGACTGAGTAGAAAAGCATGGACCAGCTGCTCTCTCTCGTACGCAGGTCCTAGATTCTACTTTTTGTGTGTGTGTCTGTGTGGATGTGAGTATGGGTCATGACACTAGAAAGTGGACCATGAGAAAGCAAGAAAAATAAAAGACTTAAAGAAGGGTGGGAAAAGGGAGGAAGAAGGAGGGTTATATAAAGTATATGTGATATGAAGGCAGAAGAGGGGGGTAGGGGGCAGACTTGGGGGAGAGAGAGACAACATAGTCAAATGTGTATGAAAATGCTGTAAGGAAACCCATTATTTGTTTGCGTGCTGATTTAAAAAATGAATTAAAAAAAAAAAGCACGCAACTATTCACCAACTGCCAAATATTTACAAAATTGTCTTTAGCTTGTGGTGGGACATGTAAGTACAACAGGGGAGTCCACCCTCCTTTCTACCCCAGCGGTATCTAACCATGGTCTGAGTAGTTCACACACTGCTTCCCCAGGGGGTGAGTGGGTAACCTGGGAGCTTCCACAGTACTCTCTACAATCTGGTCTTGTTTGTGGCTGGCTACTTCCTGCCTAGCTACTTCCAAACTCCAGTTGGACAAGGATAAGATCTTTTAGACAGGAAGTTCCTCTGCTCTTATATAGATCAGCAAACATAGGCAGCTCTGGGCACCTCTTCCAAGTCCCCGGATGTACCACAATCTCACCCCTCAGCTGTTACCATGTAATTCCCACTCACCTTCTTCAGGCCGTTCGCCCTGATTGAGTCCTTTTCATTTTGTTTGTGTGTGGTGTCAGAAACTGGATCCAGGGCCTTGAATGTGCGAGGCCAGTGCCATACCACTGAGCCATGGGCTCAACCCCACTCTGAGTATGTTCTAGTCTTCCTTCAGGACTCATGTCTTTCCACTGAGGAAACTTCTTGGAACTCATGTGAGAGCTCCTTCTCTCATAAACTTCCTGACTCTCCCTGTTATACTTCATGGTACTTCTTTGATTAGTGGGCTTCCTTTTTGGAAGATTTAATCCCATAAGGGTGGGAGCTGTATGAAAACAAAACCAAACAGCATTTGCTGATGTCCAGTGGAGTCCATTGCCTTTTGCTGAATGGAGGCAAGAAGGAAGAGTGAGTGTGGCTTAATTCCACTTCCCAGACACTCTGCGTCATAGAAAGAAGGCAGAAATAGCCACGCGGGCAGGATATTTCCTGTTGATGTAAGTCCCTTCTGATGAACGGGATGATCACACTGTGACACAGCCCTGAGCCGCCTTGCATACACCTTTGTCACCGACGGAGAAACTGATCAATAATTAGGTCTTTCTCCCACACAGAAGCAATGTCAACTGCTTGGTCACTGTGTGATAATGCAGCCTCGGAATCCAATGCTAACCTAGGGGGCATTGCTCTTAGGAAGGCCTTGGATTGCAACTTGATTTAAGAGAGGGAAGACTCCAGTCTCCCAAATGTAAAGTGATTCGAGGCACTGGGAAAGAGGTCGGCAGCTTTGTAAAAGGCACAGGGATGTAGTGTCGAGCAGAGAGTAGAAGAGAGCAGAGCAGATGTCCCCCACCGTCTTCAGAAAGATGGCATGCGCCAAGCTGCTCTGTCTGCACACAAATCCACGATGACCACAGAGGGTGAGGGTGCACAGCCAGACAGCATGTGACAGCACGGGTCACTTCCACGTGGAGCAGCTCTGTAGTTCAGAGCGGAGGTTTGATGTCCTGACCGAGCTTCTCACTCACATGTGACCTTGGACAATTACCTTACATAAGCCTCGTTTTGTCTTTATCTGTAAGACTGAGGTGAGGTTGCCGTCATGGAATGGGTTAAAATTGTACATATAAAACACCCAGAATATGCCAGACGCATGGTGTGCTCTCAGTAAACCTTTGCTGTTGGTTTTGAATGGCTGCTCACAAATCACAATCTATTTGCTCAGAACCTGTGCTTGCTTTTCAAATTGGAGCAACAAAGCTGTTCTCACAGTGCAGCGGGTTTCTGTTCTCAACTGTCTAGCAGGTGTCTCCAGCCTTTTGACATTGTGATACAATGTTGCCGTCTATAATATAGCATCCATAGTCTTGCTCAAGAACTTGCCATAAAGTTAAAAAAAAAATCTCATACTGCTTTCTGTAAGTTTAGGATTTTGTGTTGGGAACATTCCTACTTATCTTGGGGTACACACAGCTGCATGCTGTGGCTCTGTCAGGCTGCTCCTCTTGAACAGACAGGACAGACACCATCGATGTTGGGAGTTCCACCTCAGGAGGATTTGCTAACAGTTCCCATGATTTCCGTTCCAAGAGAGAATTTATGCAAGTCAGGAAACTGTACAGTGGTTTGAACGAACTCATGAGCAGTGGCATTTATCCTAAAGTGGGAATATTTGTAAACAACTTATTTTAAAGAAAGAAAACCATGACCGTTGCTTTTTAATTAGTACCTATTTGAGAATCACAATTTCTTACATAAACTACAACCTTTTCAAATTCATGAATCTTTGTCCGTGAAGTTGTGTACCCCAGTTCCCTTGCAGGCTTCCTGCCACGGGTACCAGCATCTCCTGCTGGACCACACACACTCTTCCACACAGCCTCTGGGTACCACTAAGGAAATGAAAACAAACAAGGGACATGCCCAGGAAAATTTGGTTCTTCAGATGAAAAAAAAAAAAAGTACAGTTAGATAAATTAAGCAGCTTTTGTCTTGTTTTGTTTTCGGTCGTCCAGAGAGGTACAGAACATGTTACAATTATTAAGTAGGTTGCACCGTAGTGAATAATTCAATCCTCTTCCTGTGTTTAGTGACTTGTAAATTAAATGAAGAAAACTGTTATCTTAAGAACTGCTGGGTGGGAAACAGGAATCATTTGAGTTGGGAAAGAAATAAAAACAGTGAGTATCCACATACTTATCTTTTCAAGTAGCCAGTCTTTAGCTTTTTTCATTCTTGTTTTCCCTTCCACTAATTTATGCTTTTATCTGCATCATTTTCCTTTTCTTGTTGTCTTTATAATGCCTTAGAGTTATTTATTTTATGTGGAGTTCAGAGGGTTGTGAGCTGCTATGCAGGCACTGTGAACTGAGCCAGGGTCTTCTGCAAAAACAAATGTTCTTAATCACCGAGCCACCTCTCCAGCCCACAGACCTTCTTTTAAACTTATGGATGCGTATTGTGTGTGCATACTTGTCTGATTGCACACCACATGTTTGCAGTGCTCACAGAGGCCAGAAGAGGACATTGAATCCCCTGGAATTGGAGTTACAGGTGTGTGAACCACCCAATATGGGTGCTGAGAACCAAACCCAGGTCTTTTTTGTTTGTTTGTTTGTTTTTTGTTTTTCGAGACAGAGTTTCTCTGTGTAGTTTTGGAGCCTTTCCTGAAACTCACTCTGTAGTCCAGGCTGGCCTCGAACTCACAGAGATCTGCCTGCCTCTGCCTCCCAAGTGCTGGGATTAAAAGGCGTGCGCCACCACCGCCCAGC
Organism: Peromyscus aztecus; assembly: GCA_902168405.1. Lineage (NCBI taxonomy): Eukaryota > Metazoa > Chordata > Mammalia > Rodentia > Cricetidae > Peromyscus > Peromyscus aztecus. Next base: position 25,854 of record CABHPQ010174334.1, read on the forward strand.
TCCAAACCCAGGTCTTAACTGTTGAGCCACCTCTGTGTCCCTTCTCTAACTTCTAATTTCAGCTTTTTAGATATTTACAGTCCCATCCAGGCATGGTGGCACACACCTTTAATCCCAGCACTAGGAGGCAGAGTCAGGCGGATCTCTGTGAGTTTGAGAACAGCCTGGTCTACAGAGTGAATTCCAAGAGTTACATAGTGAGACCCTGTCTCAAAAAAAAATAAAATAAAATAAAGAAAAGAAAAGAACAAGAAAGGTACAGTTTCTGTTTAAAGTATTAAAAAGTATGAACCATAAAACTAAAAATTATGAAAAGACCATAAGCTTTATATTTGGTAAGTTAATAAAATTTTAAAATAAGTTTTAACGGAGGTACTATATGGATGTATAAAGCTACTCCAAGAAGCCATATGTTTAAATGAAATTTAATAATTTTTCTTCAATGAAAACCCCAGTACTGGGGTGAGCTACCTCCCTGTGAGTTGTGGGTGAGGGAGACCTCTGGTGCCCCTAAAGCAAAGTAGGCAATCGCCATCGCCGCTGGCCGCACTCCGGAACTAGATGGAAAAACGATGTTGCTGAAGACACCGTGTGCTCTGGTTGCAGGATGTAGACAAATCCAGTAGGAACCCTGATGGAAGCCTCCTTCGCGCTGTCTCCCTTTCATGGTGCTGTGCCGGGTTGCTGGGAAGAACCATCATCAACAGTTGTATTCAACTGTGAGCCCAGCCTGCTAGGCAAGGTGCTCGGCTCCCTGGTGCAGGAGTACGAGGTCTCGTTGGTGGTGCCTAACTGCTTTCTGATCAGATTTGAGGCTCTCCACAGGAAAGAATTCCCTTCTGGTTCTGCAAATCTGATTAAGAGCCATGACTATGGAGATCATAAACCCTAGTGGGGGAAATTCCTGCTGCTGTTTTGCTAAATGGACGTGATATGCCTGTCAAAATGACTTCTGAATATCACAGATATCAGTTTTGGTCAGAAAAACAAAAAAACAAAAAACTTCTTTCTGCAGGTCAAAGTGCTGAGAACAGGTTATTGCTGAATGCTGGACTTCAAGATGATTGTCCATCACCTCTTCCAGGGCTTAGGGACGGCACAGAAAAGGGGCAGGAAGACCTTGAGAGCTGGAGGGAGGGGCGGAGCCCTGTGGATACTGCAACCTTGAACTCACAGCGGTGGTGACTACCCGCACAATGCCGGGCCCATCAGCAGCCTGTCATGGAGTGGGGAGAGGCTTAGGAAGCGCCACGCCTCCCCGAGGATCTATTGGCCGTTAATAGTTGATAGGAGAGAGATGGACCTTTTCTTCAGTGGTACAGCCACTGCTAAGGGGCGGTACTAGTTACCAAGGCAACCTGTAGAAGGAAGAGATTATTTGGGTTTTCGGTTCCAGAGAGATAAGAGTCTGTCACCATCTTGACAGAAAACAAGGCAACAGGCAGGCATGGTGACTGGAGCTGAAAGCTGAAAGCTCACATCTCAAGATGCAAGCAGGAGGCAGAGAGAGTAAGCCGAGAATGGCTGAGTCTTTGAGTCATCAAAGCCCACCCCGGTGACATGACGTACTTCCTCTAGCAAGGCCACGCCTCCCCAAAAGCACCACCAACTGAGGACCAAGTGTCCAAATGCTCAAGACTAGGGAAGGGGTACGTTTCTCCTTCACACCACCATAGGTGCCCGTACCCATGCTTCTGTAAATGAAATTCTTTGGGTCACCAAAGGGAAGGGGAACATGAACGGGGAGGTGGGATTAGCTACGAAGAGGAAAAGGATCAGAGAGAAGGGACAAGAGAGGGTGATAGACGGTGAATATGATCAAAATACATCAAATTCCTGTGTGAAAATGTCATAATGAAACCCGGTATCATATATAACTAATACATACGAATAAGAAACTTATATCAAATCTGTCAGTTTAATTTCATCCCACAACTTCTTTAAGCATATTGTGTGTGTGTGTGTGTGTGTGTGTGCGTGCCCACGCGCACATGAGTGTGCATGAGTTTTCTCCTTCCTCCTTTATGTAAGTTCCATAAACTTGGGTCATATGTTTGTGGAGCAAATGCCTTTACCTGCCGGGTCACCTCAACAGCCTTCCCATAAGTTCTGATATGTAGAATTTTGCTGCCATCACATTCTTAATATTTTTTTTCACTTTCATTATAATTTTTTATTTTCTATATTTAAGTGTTTTCTTTTTGTCTTGCTTTTATTAATATTCAATTAACAAAATTGAATTAATACATTAATACATTTAAACTGACCTAGATGATTACATTTCCTCACATTTTAATACCATCTAGATAACTGTTTTACTTCCCTTACACACCCTAAACCACATCTGATTCTCTAGAGCTCCCAGCACCTAAAACAGTAGAACTCAGTCTACAAAGGCGTAATTATTATTTTTAAAGATTTATTTTGAGTTTTATTTACGCATATAGGCTTGTCTGTCTGTGTGAACGCAATACCTGAACAGGCCAGAAGAGGGCGTTAGATCCCCCGGAGCTGGAGTGACAGGTGGTTGTGAGCTGTCCAGTGCGGGTGTTGGGAGTCAAACTCCAGTCTCCTGCCAGAGCAGCAAGTGCTCTCCACTGCTGACCAGCCTCCCCAGCCCTGTGACTTACTAGTTTAAAAACACCACTATTAAAGCTGTACATTTGTTTACGTCAAAAACGAAAGCGCAGTTGTCTTTTTAAGCCAAGTGAGGAGACTCTGCCACAATAGGTTCCGCAGACCAGTAGCATCAAAATTAATGGAGGAAAAAAAAGTTACCTCCCGGGCCGGTGGGAAGCCTCCTATGTAAGAACTGTTAATTTTAGCAAGTTCCCAGAGAGCGCGTCCTCACACCTGAAGCTGGTGAGACACTGCCATCCCATACTGGACACTATAACTTTAAGTGTACGGAAAGCATCACGGTGATAACTCGGACTGTTGGTCAAACTTAAAACACCCAGACAGGCCTTCAAAGACCAGAGCAGGAGCTGCTGAAGTGAGTTCTGAGCTCAGATCTCATCCACAGTCCAGGTAGGTTTTCAGATGAAAAACATGCTTCTGTGACACATGCTTCCTTTCCTTTAATTTTTCTGCAAAATCCCCCCATGGGTTATAAATTCCAGCAGTAAGACCTAGTGGGTCCTAGGGGAATTCTGGACACAATCCTGGGGCTGCCGTGGCTCACTCCATTCTCTGTTCATTTTAGAGGAAGTAGGGGGTTGGATCTAGGGGTCTCTCATACCTGCCAAGCAGTGCGCCATCGCTGAGCTCCACTCCCATCCCTGCCCTTCACAATTCCAAAGTGTCTCAGCAAGGTGACTCGCCGGTCATAAACGAGCTGGCAATAGGCAGGAGCAGGAAAACCAGGCTGGAGGCAGGCTGTGCCTGGGATCCTCCTCCAGGAAGCAGAGGGTTCCAGGCAGTCCCCAGAGGGGAATCCCCCGCTTCCTAGTCCTCACCTCCAGACCCTGAAAACGCCCAGCCAGGAAGGGAAGTGGAAGCTGGAACTGAGGCTCCTTTGTCTGAAGCTAGAATTATCTGCTTGGCACATTTCCTGTGTCCAGTGAGCACGTGCTCGCTGCTGCCCAATGGGAAGCCCCCTTGCCAGCCACAACCTCGTGCTTCTGGTTCAGGTGCTTTCATCAGAACAGAAGCAGTCACGTGACAACGTCGTGAAATTGTGGCTATCCCGAGGAAGAAGTGCTGGTCGCCGGGAACAATCAGGCGACAAATCTGGAGTAGTGTTTCTTCTGTGTTATAATCTTGCACCTGGCTGACTCTGTTGTGAAAGTTTGGCCAAATGTCCTCTACTTTTTCTGGACCTGAGATGGCTGATCCCTTGAGCAGGAGGATTACTTCTAAGATGATCAACTTTCTAAGCCATAATCACAGTCAAGATCTCCTTACTTGAGGCCCCCCACACACCTGGAGTTCTGTGTTTCCTATGCCATGGATTAAATAATAGTGGGCTGTGCCCTGGAGTCCAGGCAAGAGCGTGGCGCTCCTCCAGCTTTTTTTCAAAGCATTCAAACTTTCTGTCTTGCCTGGACTGCTCTTAGCAATCAAGAGGAAACGCCTGGAAAATAGTGGGGAGGCTTGACTGACTTCAGGTGACTGTGCAGCCCCAAAGGCAGACACAGACTCGGGAGCATGCTACCGATGTTGGGATGTTGGGATGTGGCTTAGCTTCTTCCTGCTCGACTTCCTCCCGCCTCGGCGTCCAACCACGAGAACGGCTTCTCAGGGTTGCTAAGAGGGTCAAAGGAGGCAGTGCACATAGAAGCGTTATGCGCATGGTAAGCACTCTGTTCAGAACATGAACCATGTTCACAGATACATTTCGATTGAATATAGGGGGTAAGGAAATGACTCAGTGGGTAAAGCACTTGCCTTGCAAGTGAGGGGACATGAGTTCAAATCCCCAGAGCCCACATAAAAGCCAGAGGTGGAAGCACGCATCTGTGATTTCAGCGCTCCTTGGAGACCAGGAAGGTTGACATGGGAGAGTTCCAGGAAGACAATGGGAAGCGGGGACCAACATCCGAGGCTGGCCTCTGACCACCGCACAGGTGCCGTGCACATAGCCCGCATCCACACACGTGCAAGCATGTACCACGGACACACACACACAAATATAAGCAGCGTCGAATTCCACAATAAATAGCATTTTGCTAGGCGGGTTACCTCACTTTAAAGCTGATTTTTCTTGTAGTGTACTGAAAACAGATGAAGTTGTCTTTCTGGGTGTAATTGTGGAAATGTCAACAGTTATTCTCAACCTGAACTCACTGACCTCGGAAGAAAACAGAGTATGCCTTTTCTTTTCTTTCTTTCTCATCTTTGAACAGACGTAGGACTTATAATCCAGGCATTCAGCTTAGTCCCTGCCAATCACCTTTTCTCCCTAATTAAATTTACCTGGAGTTCATTTTAAAGAAGACGATTTGTTCGGTCAAAAGTGGCTGCATATTTATACTGCAATTAGTTAAGAACTCCACCAATGAGGCCCTCCCCCTGAGACTCAGCCAAGAAAGGAAAATACCACAGAAGCCTCAAGATTTCAGAGCAATTAAGCCTGGCAGTGCAGGTGTGTGAAACACCTGCCCCCCTCCTGCCCCTGCTGGCCTGCCCTGGCCACCCCTCATCAGTTGGCGAAAATAATTAACTTACCCTATTAGGTAGGAGAAAAGCCCAGAACTGCTAAGGGCAACAAGTCCCCTTTTCTCTTCTTCCTCAGATTAAGTGAGAAAAAAAAAAAGATTCCTGGGTGGTCTGCAAACAGGTCAGGGGGGAAAAGTTTTCTTTAAACAAAAAAAGGAGTGTGGGGGGTGTCGGGGGACACATTGTCCATTGCCAGGGAATGCAGTAGCTAGCTTAGTTCAGAATTCTGTTTGCTTTGTGAGAGCGATGGCTTGGGGGTGTGAAAACCCCTATTTTAAAGCTATTTATGTTCATAAAGCACGTGGGAAGGATATTACTTTGTTGGACCTGTCTATTGTGAATGCTTGAAAAGTTACTTTAAATCTCAATAGCAGAATCCCTCATAAGGGTATGGTGGGAAAATTCTTAAAGGAGAATGGTCTAGTTCAGAGCTGGAAGTCGAAGAAATGGTTTTTAGAAACATGTCACGTGTCAGTTTGGTGAATTTTAGCCTTTCCATGGCACACGTGTCTCTCTAGGTCCCGCAAATGCCCCTGCTGGCACTCCTGTTAGCAGAAGGGCAGGGAGGGGACGTTGTCTTTGTGATTACTGGCACAGGCTCTTTCCACTGAGAACACAAATGTGGAAATCTTCAAGCCGTTTAATTGGAACATTTGTTTTGAAAGACATAAGTTGGCAGAAGCTGGAGACTGCTGAAGTTAGGAAACTGGTTCCTATTTAAGCAAGTAAGTGAGGAGCACCCAACTCTTTGAATCCCCCCCCCCGCCCCCCGTATGTGTGAGTGTGATTATGTTTGTGTGTGAGTGTTGTGTATGTGAGTGTCCATGTAGGACAGAGGCTCTCCTTCAGGTATCTTCCGCTACTGATCTCTACCTCATGTTTGAGACAGTCTCCCTGAGGCCGGAGCTCACCATTTGACTACCCTGCATTTACTTGTCCATACCGCCCCCACCCAGTGTTGGGTAACAGACATGCCATCTGCCCCAGCTTTCACAGGTGCTGGGGATCGGAACTCAAGTCTCCATGCTTGGGCAGCTTTACCCACTGAACTGTTCCCACTGCCCAAACGTCTCTACTTTCTTTTATAAAGGTAATTTGAAGTCACCAGTCCAGTCAGACTCTGAACTTGAATAAAAGCTCTGTGAAGATGTCCTCTGAATATAGATTGCAGGAGGCCAACCAGCCAACTCCTGCATAGTATCAGCTCTACCTGTAAATCTGACCAGTGATTTCCTTACCGTGCCTGACGGTATTAAAGGACATCCTTCCATTTGAGGTTAGGTAGATTTCATAATACCTTCCAAGAGACAAGCCCACTAAATTATGCATAGAGGTGGCCGCACTGAGGAACTGAGAGCATCCTGAGGATAGAGAACAGCTCTGAGAGCGTCAGCATATAAAGACATGGTTAAGCTGGGACTCCGCATATGTATGTGTCACACACACACACACACACACACACACACACACACACATCTCCACCTCAGGTTTGCTGATGCCAGGTCTAGTGCTATTTCTGTGACCCTGGACACAGGGTTTAAGCATTGTCCTGTCACAAACCAGGCCTGAGATCTGCGAGCTTCTTCTGAATATGGAGAACGTCTGAGAGCGGCATTATTTCTAAATGGCCAGCAGGTGGCAGAGCAAACCTTGTTCCCAAATCCACCCGCAGGTTTTCAAGTGAACTTCAAAAGTAACTGCTGAAAATTTCAATCAGGTCAAATAAATTTAGCAGCCAATGTTCCGTTAAAATATCACTAATCATAGCACTTAATATAAAGTCAACTCAATTCTGACTATTACTTACTGGATTATTTTTTTTTCCTCCCTTAGTAATCCAATACAGCTGTAAAGTTTTGGGATTTTGTTTTTGTTTTCAAATTCCATTTTCTTCTCACCGTGCTAGTTAGTTGGAAAGAAATGCTGGCCTTTTATCCACTGTGATTCATTTTTCATTAAGCAGGTCTGTCTCGAGAGCTGGCTGTGGATGACTAAGTCCAGGAATATCTATTGGAATGATACTGAGCTGGGTGGTGGCAGCGTTGGCATTGGCATTGGCAGCACACGCCTTTTAATCCCAGCACTTGAGAGGCAGAGGCAGGCAGATCTCTGTGAGTTCGAGGGCAGCCTGGTCTACACAGTAGTAGACGGGACAGCCAGGGCTACACAGAGAAACACTGCCTCAAAGAGAGAGAGAGAGAGAGAGAGAGAGAGAGAGAGAGGAAGGAAGGAAGGAAGGAAGGAAGGA
>CABHPQ010174335.1:0-46677 GCA_902168405.1 Peromyscus aztecus
GAATAAGATCAATACTGCACAAAAGGAAACCAAGAGACAAAACCACCTTTAGCCCAACCAAGTCTTCCTCACAGCCTGCTAAGTGGTTTTGCAGTTTGCAGCTCACAGCTCACTGAAGTTGATTTTTCCATTGACAAAGCTTGTTTCTTCAGAGGGAATGTTATTTCAGCTAAACATAGGAAACTGTCGATGCTGTCTTGTGTCATACACATCTGTGTTCAACTTCCTGACCTCAAATTCAGCCCCCCGAGGGCTTGGTCTGGGCTGGGTGTGAAGAAAAGAGGACTCTCAGCCGATATGATCTGGTGTTGTGCCAGTCTGCACAGAATTAGAAGATGGATTATTGAGGATTTGTTTTCCTTTAGGAATTAGGGCTGGCACTGGCTTAGCTTTGGTACAGCAGAGGTATTAACTGAAATGCATTTCTGTCTTAACAGCCACATCCCTTTTAGCCTTGGTGACTTTGGAGTGACTTCCAAAGCAATCTCATCAGAATGAGTCGGCAGATTAAGGCTAACTTCATGTCAGAACCCCATACAATGAGAGAAGAAGTAGACCTCGGCAGCTCCCCCTCCTCACAAAATGAAACTCAGTGGCAGGAGATGGGCTGACAAATGGGTTTGTGTGTGTGTGTGGAGGGGGATGAACCTTCAATTGGATCTCCTTCAGTCAACCCATAGCAAGGCAATTCACAACAGAAAACACCATGGTAAGGTGCAAGTACTGTCACGGTGATTGGTCGTGCACTATGTTGGAGGCTCTTAGGCTCACTTGGCTAGTTTCACTGGAAATCTTGCCTCTTTTTTCTTTATCTTCAGCAAATTCACTAGGTTTAATCAGTGTGGATCTGAAAATATGCATCTGTAAGGGCTCTGTTCAAAAGGCCCTCCCTTGTGTTTGTGAAGCTGCTCAGCCTTAGGAACCTTGGTTTTCTTTTCTGTGAAATGGGTGGCAATGTGGACAGAGAACAGAAGTGGAGATACATGGTATGATGCTTCATATTATCGACTTGATGGGATCTAGAATCACCCAGGAATCGAGCCAATGGGCGTTCCTGTTATTGGAAATGGGAAGCAAGGGTCCACAGGCTGGGGTCCTGAACTAAATATAAAGGAGAAATGGAGATGAGCAACCATCCATCTCTTCTTACTGATTGTGGCTGCAATGTGACTGGCTGCTTCAAGCTCCTGCTGCCTTGACTCCCCACCATGATGGACTGTTTGGTATCCACAAACTGTGAGCCAAATAAGCCCCTGATCTTGTGAGTCGCTTTTGTCAGGGCATTTTATCACAGCAACAGGAGAAACAACTGAGATGGGTGGGTATCTGAAGGGCAAGCTAGGAGCTTGTTAGCATATTACAAATGAGAGATATAGGGAGCATGGGCTAAAATGATGGCTGAACTTACATTAAGACAGACGTTCATTGAGTACATAGATACTTCTGAAATCAAAGCTCAAGAGGGTTTATGGTGTGGTGTGGGAAACACTGTGGACAGCCAGGTATCTGCTCTGTCTTTACCACTTAGCTATCCTAACTCCAGGACTAGGTGGAAGTGCCCATTTGTGGCTTTATGTTTCCATCACTAAGCTCTCCAGTACCGAGGACTCCCTGAATGCTCAGCTCTTGGTTTGGCATTGCCCTGGCTCTGACTACTTCACAGTTCCGGACAGGTGAGCAAACTTGGTTGGCATTAGTTTCCTCTGTTTTCCAGCTTCTTCTGAGGAAGGAAGCCCATAATGTGTAGCAGATGGGACTAAGTCCCAGCACAAAGGGAAGTCTAGGGCCTCAATGTCCAACTATCTCTGTTAGCTTTTGTAACATTTGTCTTTTAAGTTCCCACTGCTGGCAGATCCTGTACTAGATTCTCTGTGGGTTTCAGGAGTTAAAAAGACGTAAGTAAAACTCAAGGAAATTATAACTGAATGGAGGCCAAAATGTATGAAGTCAAGAGAACAAGTCTCTTAACTGTGGACTGTGCTCGGGACACTGGAGAACAATGACAGTGACATGTCATTGTATAACAACAATGTCAGGCTAAGTGCTGAAGGCATGAAAACCAAGGAAAGCAAGTTAGTGGCCAAGAAAATAAAGCCATCTTGGGGAGAAATGTTCTAAGCTAGGTTTTGAAAGGAATGCTGGATACAGACTCCTCTGTATAGAGGAATTGGACACGGAGAAACTTTGGGAGTAAAGGCGTGGACTTGGTGGCACACAGGCAATGGACAAGGGACAAGAGAAGGGCTTTGCTCTGGTCTGGTAGGTCCACATTAGGGGGGGGGTAAGAGATGAGGGTGGAGAATGCAGTGGCCTAGCTGATGGGGAATTTGAGGATGAGGATGAGGTGATTCTGGTGCAATGCTGCCGACAGACACAGGTGGGGAAGAGCATCTCATGATGACAATCAAAGGAGATTGATCATGGAACCAATTTTCAACATGGCCTGGGGGAAGGAAAAATTCAAGATGTACTCCCTTGAGGATCAGAATGGTAATTAGTGTGTAGATGTCCAAGTGCTTGGAAAAGAGCAATGGGTATGGGGTAAGGAGGAAAAGTCATATCTGAAAGGGATAGTAAAGGAAAGTGGAACGTGAATAACACAAAAGAACAGCCCAAAGCCCCAAAGCCTGCAGAGCCTTGGAGAATGGCAGTACCTCTGACTATAGCAGAGAAAGCTGCAAAGGTGCTAATGTGTGTGTGGGGAGGGAGACTTAGCAAGTCAGATCTTGAAATATCCTAAGTGGAAATAATAAACACCTCTTCTAGATGACCTGGCATACCACCTCTGAGGACCATGAGTGGTTCTAATCTAATGCGGAAGAGAAAGAGAAAGCTTTTTGGCTGGGGGAAGCAATACAGCATTTTCAGACTTACACTTTTGAAGATGAGAGCCTAAAATATTTAGCAGCACTACCTGTACACAAGCCCTTCGTTTAATAACCATCTCCTGCATTGGTGACCCACTTTATCTTGTTCAAAAAGATTCTCCCATATCATTATTCTCTGTGAGTTCACAATTACTTGAAATAAACAGGCCAGGCATCTCTCAGAATCATTTCTGAGAGACAGAGCACGGACAACTGAAGTAGCTGGTTCAGAAGTCACATGTCTGAGAGGACTGCTCTATTGAGCTCTGGTTGTAAATGTTTGCCATTAGCCTGGATTGGCTTCCTCCTACGGTGTGGTAATGAGAGTCCTCTTTCTATAGCACAACTGACTCTTCATATGGAGCTGGCTAATACCCTAAGCCTTTTATGTGCACAGCCTTCTTTAATTCCTTCACCAACCCTATAGGATAAATGCTTTTCTTCATTTCACATATCATCAAACTGAAGACAAAAGATCTTTAGAAACTTGTTCAATGTTACAAACCCAGCAAGTGGCAAAGACAAAATATGATCCTAGGTGACTCTAGAGCTTAAGTATTATATCTTACATCATACTACAAAGAACCAACTATAATAAAGTGGCATTACACTTGGATGGCCTAAGTTCCACATTAGTCTTGCCTTGACTCAGCAAATCCAGTTAGTCTTTTTCATATGCTCTTCAGCCTTGTCTGTTAGTAATGCTGTTACTGTCTTCTGTGTTTGAAGGACTCATAACCATTTGGACTAAGTTGTTAGTGAGTAAACACACATACTCGTATATGTATCAATACAGAGAGAGTTATAGATACGTAATTACATAATTACATACAGATGCATATATAAATCTATAAAGGTAAATAATTGCTTCTAAAAACTTGAAATTAAAAAATAAATAGCAGATAAATATAATACATTAGCTACTTTTTTAGAGACAGGGTTTCTCTGTGTAACAGTCCTGGTTGTCCTGGAACTCACTCCACAAAGGCTGGCCTTGAACTTACAGAGAACTCCGCCTGCCTCTGCCTCCTGAGTGCTGGGATAAAAAGAATGTGCCACCACCACCTAGTATTTAGTTACCTTTCTTGTTGCTGACTAAATACATGACGAAACAAAGGCTTGTTAAGGCTTGTCACAGATTGATGACCATCGTGGCAGAGACAATGGCTGGTCACACTGCATCCACAGAGAGTACTGAGAAGTGAGTGCTCATGCTCCCCTCACATTCTCCTTTCCACTCAGTCCGAACCACCAGCACATGGAATAATATCACCCAGATTCAAGGTGTGTTTTCCCTCCTCAGTGAAATCTCTCTGGTTTCGCTGTCCCAGATAAGCTCAAAGATGTGTCTCCTAGCTGGTTCCATGTCGAGTGAACTTTGCAACAAGTATGAACTATCACAAGCACTGTCTTCTCTTCCTCCCTCCCCCTTTCCTCTTCTTTCCTTTTCCTTCTTTCCTTCCTCTCTCCCTCCCTCCTTCCTTTCCTCCCTCCCTCCCTTCCTTCCATTTCCTTCTTGTGTGTGTGTGTGTGTGTGTGTGTGTGTGTGTGTGTGTGTGTTGGCTATTAGGGATTAGACCCAGGGTCTTGTACATGTTTTTGCCTTCTTCCACTAAGTTACACTCTCAACAATTTTTGTTCTTTTTGTGTGGACCTGTATAGAGGCAACATTGTTCCAATATGCTTTAGACAATGATGGCATTGAGACTTAAAGAAAGAGAAAGGAGGTGTTGATATGCTGTCAGCACTGTACAAGATGTTTAGATATATTATGCCACTTACTCTTTACAACAACTGTAAAACAGACATGATTTTCCTCATGAACAGATGAGAAAACCAATGCTTGTGGACATGATAACACTTGCACAGTGTCAGGAGGCTAGAGCGAAGCAGAGCTGGGAATCATGTGACTCACTGCAGATAGCCCTGCTGTGAGTAGGCAGCACTGGCCTGCCACAACAGTTTATGCAGGTGATGGGAAACTGCTATCATAGCAGTTCATTTGCATATCCAGCCTTCATCTTTCCCTTAACGTATGGCACGTTTGTCATCTCTTCACACAAACCCTGTGCCAACAGGGAGACCAAGGGCACAGTGATTCAGGCATCCTGGTTTCCCCAAATTGCACTCAAACCTGCATCTGCTGAAATGGAGGCCATGGGGGAAGTATTTGTTTGGTTTTGTTGGTGGTGATTTTTGTTTGCTTGGTTTGGTTTGATTGTTTTGGTTTGGTTTGGTTTTAATATTGGTTTTGTTTTTTGTTTATTTTCATCATGCTTAGAATCCCAAGAGAAGGATTTTTGTTGTTGTTGTTGTTGTTGTTTTTTAAGAACTTTGCAATGTAATCTAGGTGAGTCATGAATAGAGCTAATAGGGCTTCCATCTCTACCTGAAATGATGTTGGTTTCCCTGTTGACACTAAAACTCCATGAGGAGTTTAGTGCCTCCAACATGAGTTTGACTAAGCAAAATTGGCAATTAGCAAAATTGGCATTGCCAAATTAATTTTATGAGGCCACAGTCACCCTGATACCCAAACCACACAGAGACTCTATATTTAAAAAAAAGAGAGAATTACAGGCCAATCTCCCTTGTGAACATAGATGTAGAATACACAGTAAAATACTGGCAAACTGAATCCAAGAACACATAAAAAAGATCACTCACCATGATCAAGTGGGCTTCATCCCAGAGATGCAGGGATGGTTCAACATATGAAAATCTGTCAATGTAATCCACCATATAAACAAACTGAAAGAAAAAAAAACACAAACATGATCATCTTATTAGATGCTGAAAAAGTCTTTGACAAGTCCAACACCCCTTCATGATAGAAGTAGACTTGGAGAGATCAGGGATACAAGGGACATACCTAAATATAATAAAAGCAATATATAGCAAGTCAATAGTCAGCATCAAATTAAATGGAGAGAAACTCAGAGCAATTCCACTAAAATCAGTAACAAGACAAAGCTGTCTACTCTCTCCACATCTATTCAGTTTCGAGTAGCTAATACTCAAAGTTCTAGCTAGAGCAATAAGACAACCAAAGGACATCTAGGGGACACAAGTCAGAAAGAAAGAAGTCAAAGTATCATTATTCACAGATGATATGATAGTACACATAAGTGATACCAAAAATTCTACCAGGGAACTCCTACAGCTGATAAACACCTTGAATGAAGTGGCTGGATACAAGATTAACTAAAAAAAAAAAAATCAGTGACCCTCCTATATACAAACAATAAAGGGGCTGAGGAAGAAATCAGGGAAACAACATCCTTCACAGGAGCCACAAATAATATAAGATATCTTGGTGTAACTAACCAAGCAAGTGAAAGACCTGTATAACAAGAACTTCAAATCTTTGAAAAAAAAAGTAACTGGAGAAAATATCAGAAGATGGAAAGATCTCCCATGCTCATGATCAGTAGAATTAGCATACTAAAAATTGCCATTTTACCAAAAGCAATCTACAGATTCAGTGCAATTCCAATTAAAATCCCCACACAATTCTTTACAGACCTTGAAAGAACAGTACTCAACTTCATATGAAAAACTAAAAATTCCAGGATAGCTAAAACAATCCTGTACAATAAAGGAACCTCCAGAGATATCACCATCCCTAATTTCAAACGCTGATACAGGGCTACAGTAATGAAAACGGGCATAAAAACAGACAGGAGGCTCGATGGAATCAAAGACCCAGACATAAGTCCACACACCTAAGGACACCTGATTTTCAATAAAGAAGCCAAAATTTTACAATGGAAAAAAGAAAGCACAGCTGGAGAAATGGCTCTGCAGTTAAGAGTATTGACTGCTCTTCCAGAGGTCCTGCGTTCAATTCCCAACCACATGGTGGCTCACAACCATCTATAATGAGATCTGATGACCGCTTCTGATATGCAGGCAAACATGCAGACAGAACACTGTGTACACAATAAATAAATCTTACAAAAAAAAAACAGAAAGAAAGAAAGCATCTTCAACAAATGGTGCTGGTCTAACTGGAGGTCAGCACATAGAAGAGTGCACGTAGATCTGTATCTGTCACCGTGCACAAAACTCAAGTCCAAGTGGATCAAAGACCTCAACATAAACCCAGGTACACTGAACCTGCAGAAGAGAAAGTGGAAAGTAACTTTGAATGAATTGGCACAGGAGACAACTTCCTAAACAGAACACCAGTAGTGGAGACACTATGTTCAACAATTAATTAATGGAACCTCATGAAACTGAAAAGCTTCTTTAAGGCAAAGGACACTGTCAATAGGGGAAAAAAAGTAGCTCATAGAATGGGAAAAGATTTTCACCATCCCCACATCTGTCAGAGGACTGATTTCCAAAATATATAAAGAACTCAAGAAACTAGATATTAAAAACCCAAATAATCCAATTTTAAAATGGGGTACAGATCTAAATAGAGAATTCTCAACAGAAGAATCTCAAATGGCTGAGAAACACTTAAAGAAATGTTCAACATCCTTAACCATCAGGGAAATGCAAATAAGAATGACTCTGATATTCCACCTTACACCTGTCAGAATATCTAAGATCAGAAACACAAGTTGACAACTCATGCTGGAGAGGATGTGGAGCAAAGGGAACACTCCTCCATTGCTGGTGGGAGTGCAAACTTGTACAGACACTTTGGAAATCAATATGGTGGTTTCTCAAAAAGTTGGGAATCAATCCACCTCAAGACCTAGCTGTACCAATCCTAGGCATATACCCGAAGGACACAACACCATACCACAAGGACACTTGCACAACTGTATTCATAGCAGCTTTATTCATGACAGCCAGATTCTGGAAACAACCTAGATGTCCCTCAGCTGAAGAATGGATAAAGAAACTGTGGTACATTTACACAATAGGGTACTATTGAGCTGTTAAAAAAAATGGAATCATGAAATTTCCAGGCAAATGGATGGAACTAGAAAAAAATCATCTCGAGTAAGGTAACCAAGACCCCAAAAAAATTGTACATACTCACTTATAAGTAAGTGCAAAAGTGGATATTAGCTGTAAAATAAAGGATAACCATGCTACAATCCACAGACCCAGAGAAGCTATGAAACAAGGAGGGCTCAAGGGGGGACACTCAGATGTCCCTGGGAAGGGGAAATAGAAGAGATTTTGTGAGTGGATTGGGGGGGTCAGTGGGGATGGGAACATGAGGAATTAGGTGGGGAGTGGGGAGAGAGACCTGAAAGAGCTAACTGGGAAAGGGGGTGCATCTTGGGGTCAGGTAGGAACATAGTGAAAGGGAAACTCCCAGGAATCTTCGAGGATGACCCCAGCTAAGACTCCTAGCAATTACAGATACGTAGTCTGAATTGGTCATCTCCTGTGACCAGGCAAGACTTCAAGTGGAGGAATTGAGACACCAACCCAGTCACATAATCTTTGACCTACAGTCTGTTCTGCTTATGGGATGTGCTAGGGTAAGGGTAGGCGCAGAGATTGTGGGAATGGTCAAAAAATGACCTGTCTAGTCTGAGACTCATGCCATGAGAGTGAGTCCACCCCTGACACTTCCTCTGCCAGGACCCAGAGGCTGGATGACTCAGAGACCTGGGATAGAAGCAAACACAACTGGAGGAAAACAAAAAAAATGTCAATGTAATGATGCCTAACGATATACTGCTATACTCATGGATTGGTGCCTAGTCCAACGGGCATCAGAGAGCCTTCATTCCAGCAACTGGTGGAAACAGATGCAGAGAACTACAGTCACACATTAGGCAGAGCTCAGGGTATCCTGCTGTAGAGAGGGAGGAAGGATTGTAGGAGCCAGAGGAGTCAAGGACATCACAAGAAAACTCACAGAATCAACCAACCTGGACTCATAGGAGCTCACAGAGACTGAACAGACAACCAAGGAGCCTGTATGGGAGCAACCTAGGCCTTCTACAGATATGTGACAGTTGTGTAGCTTGGTCTACATGTGGGACTCCTAACAGTGGGAGCAGGGTCTGTCCCTGAGTTTTTGGCTGGCTTTTGGTAACCTATTCCTCAGACTTGGTTGCCTTGCCCAGCCTAACTACAAGGGGAGGTGCTTGGTCCTGCTGCAGAGTGATATGCCGTGCCCATGCAAGGCCTGCCTTTTTCTGAGCAGAAACAGGAGAAGTGGATTGAAGGGGATGGGGGGGGGCGGGAAGAATGGGAGAAGGGGAGGAAGGGGAAACTGTGGTCTTGATGTAAAATAAATAAATAATTTTAATTTAAAAAAAAAAGAAAGAACTGGTCTAAGAAACAAAGGAAAATACCCTAAGACTCCAAGCCAAGATAGAGGAACATCTGGCATTACTCTGAACTCTGAGTGTTAAGCAGAGGCAAAAGGCACCCAGGATTCAGAAGCTGCCCCAGTACACACTATAGCCTATGTCATGTTTCTATCAGGTATAGACAGGCTCACGCAACACCAGCTTCAAATAAGATCATGATAAACACTTCTATTTTATGAGTGATTCAGCACAGACCAACACAAGGTCACAGCATTAACCACAAAATCCCAAACATCCCTCTCTCAGATAAAAGAAATGATTTTTTTCCTTTTTTAACAATTGCCACTGTATGCACATTCTAGTCTCCCCTCTCTGTGAGTAACGGTGACTGAGATATATGGTCATAGAATTGCTCCTACAGACAACATCCAACCTAGAGCAAAACTTCTGCTGCCCTATGTACTTCCTGAATCATCCAAACAGAGCCCAAGCCCTATTGGTAAGTTCTCCCTAACACTTTCTAACTGAGATGCCCAAAGGTTCTCCATGTTGCGTGTGTGTGTGTGTGTGTGTGTGTGTGTGTGTGTGTGTGTGTGTGTGTGTTTGCTTCAGTGAGTACTAAAGCCAACATGGCCAACTACAAGAATGTACCTGATGCTCTTTGTCTAGGGTATGTTGTCAATGCTTACTAGATGTGTGAGAACCCAAACCCCAGTTTCTATTATATTTTACCTTAAGACAGCTTCAGAACATTTTTTTTGGTTTTTTTTCGGGGGGGGGGGTTGTTTGTTTGTTTGTTTTGTTTTATTTGTTTGTTTTTTTGAGACAGGGTTTCTCTGTGTAGCTTGGTGCCTTTCCTGGAATTCACTCTGTAGCCCAGGCTGGCCTCAAACTCACAGAAATCCACCTGCCTCTGCCTCCCGAGTGCTGGGATTAAAGGCATGTGCCACCACTGCCCAGCTACCTTCAGAACATTTGGTCACCATCTGGGGCACTTAACACTGTCATATTTACACTTACCAGTGTTACCGGTGCCACCTTCATAGGTCCATCTTCCACTGGTCATTTTACCCCCAGGCAATATTACAAATACCGACCACATTGGTTCTTCCAAAGGAGGCCTTCTTCAGTTGGGATTTGCAGTAGTTGATAACTCTCACAGAGTTATAATTATAACCAGAAACAGGGGCAAGGTTTCCTAGTCTTTTACTATGTGTCCTCACTCCCAGAAGCTGTCACTTTGCCTTCATTGCCCTTCCAAACTGTGACCCTTAGGGGAACAGTCTCCCTCTGCTGATGAGCATGGCTTAGCAGTCCTGCAACAGCACAAGGAAGGCAGAATGAGGATAAGTTTCCAAATGTGCACTGTGGGTTCCTGCTGATGGAAGCAAAGCTCATAAGCCTCTCCTCGATCCAGGTGGGTCTGTCTCGACTAACATGACTGTAAGTCACAAAAGTCCTTATCTCAGTAAGCCTTCCCAGGCTCGGCTCTCTCCCAGCACCTAACTAACTAGTTAGAAGAGCAGCAGGGTGAACAGCCAGAGAGAACAAAGGAGTCAGCTTGTCAATGCAGTCTCTGCCCACAGTTTGAAGAAGACCATCTTCAAAAATCCTTCTCCAGAGAGCCCCTCAGAAGCTGTGGGTTTGGAGGAGCATAATTTCCTCCGTTGCTTAGCTGAATAATCTCTGGCACCCATGTTACCCTTTTTCGTCTCCTCACAGTCTAACCTTGACAGATCAAACACGAACTTTACATAAACACTAAATATTAATGAGGCAGATATACAAAGCAACTGTTCTAAGAAAAAGAAACAAAACCCAAGCAGGCTATTCTGTTCAGACAATAAGGAAATGTAGAGTGATAAGGAGAATGTGCTCAATAGAGGTTAAAAACCTTAACTGTACTCTTACCTCTGGTCATTGATACAAAAACAAAAACCCAAAAAGAACTCCTTTAACAGTGGCCATAGGGGCTCCCCTCACCTCAACGCTCCTCCTGCCAGGCTACAGGAAACCAGATGCACAGCTGAGCCTCTGGGAGACTTCTTACTTTAATCTTCCAGCTAGCTTCCTAACATTGGGTCACCATCTAGGGAACGTAAAACTGGTCATAGTCACACTTACTAGTTTCAACACTTGTTTTATGCCTGGTTTTATCCTGAGTGTTATGTACCCATATTCTTTTACCTCACAAATCTATTCTATGAGGCAAATACTACCACCATTGCATTTTACACATCTATAAGCTGGGGCACAAAATCAAGGGGGTTATTTGAATTTTTGGAACTACTAACTTAGAAAACTCTCATCGAAACCCTGAGTCTGACTTCTGAGGTGTGTTTTTCGGGAAGCCAGGAAAGAAAGGAGGGGACAAAGCAGTATGCAAAAAAGCCTTGTCCCCTAGACCCTCAGACCCACAGCCAGAATGGGTGTGGGTGGTGATTCCATCCTGCCCATGTCCTGGATAGGACAGTGACCCTCACTGTGGGGTGTGTAAGCACTAAGACTTATGTAGAGGCTCTCTAAGATTATATGGGAATGGCTAGTGTTGGGGGGACTGACTTCCACATGCACATTGCTAAAATGGATCTCCATAGGAACCAGTGATGTCTACACATGGTCTTTTCCACCAGCTTTCCACAATACCCTAGTCTCAAGGATAAGAAGAAAGCACAACCCTTTCCAGCCCCTCCAGACACAGTGCCACAGACTCTAGGCCTCCGAAAGAGATAACTGGATGATGCTAGCACTAGGAAGCTGCACTTAGAAGGTGAATAACCCTGAAGACCTGGTAACACTCTTTAGAAACCAAATGGTTTCCAATGTTTTACTTTCAACAAAATTGAAAGCAGATGTAATGGAGCTGATAAACTATTAAGAATAAATGCATTACTTAATTAAATAAATATTCTTAAATTTAAATAATTTAACAAATAAAAACAAAAAATGGACAATACTTTTTTGGTGCCATGTGATGTTTTGAGATACACACATGCACACATACTTACATACATACATACATACATACACACATATACATGTACACACACACACACAGCAATACTCAGATTAGGGTAAGCATTTCTATCTCCACAAACATTTATCATCTTAGGGATGAAACATCTAAGCCTTTTTCTCGCAGTGTTTTGAACTATAGAGTACATCATCATTATCTCTAGTTACCCTGCTGTGTGGTACTGAGACTCTTACCACCGTCTAGTAATGTCTTATATTACAGATAATTCACTCCTGTACAACTACAGCCAGAACCTTCCCCTGCTACTCTAAAGCATTATAATTGTACAAGTTACTTTCAGCCATCCATCATCCCCAACAACAACAACAACAACAACAAAAATGCTTTTCAAAAACCTGGCAGCTCCTTTGGGTATCCTCTCAAGAATGAAGGGATTTCTGAGCCCAAAGCCTTCAGATATTTATGTGAACATGATTATTTGGTCCTTAAAACTATGAAAATAAAAATAGAAAAACAGTTCTTATATTTATTCGTTACATTCACTCATGGATATATGCTAATGTTCGCCCCTACCTAAGTATATCACTAACTGGGGAGATGGCAAGGAGGCATTATTTCCAGAGTTTTTCACTTTGTTCTCAGTAGTCATTGAAATTAGATTCAAGTGATTTGTTGCATACAATCAAAAGGCAGAACTACAACACTACACTTTAAAAATCAC
The DNA here is from genome assembly GCA_902168405.1 of Peromyscus aztecus. Taxonomy (NCBI): domain Eukaryota; kingdom Metazoa; phylum Chordata; class Mammalia; order Rodentia; family Cricetidae; genus Peromyscus; species Peromyscus aztecus. Next base: position 12,799 of record CABHPQ010174335.1, read on the forward strand.
AACTGGTTTAACTCTGCAATTCTAGATTATATAGAGCACCATGAAGTAGAATTCCCATGGGCTAAGAAGAAGAGGTCAACTTTTACAATTAGTGTGCATAGGTGTGTGTGTGTGTGTGTGTGTGTGTGTGTATGCGCATGCGCGCGCGCACATGCCCACATGAACAAGCACCACACTGCATAATGAGGCCAGAGGACAACTTTACAGAGTTGGTTCTCTCCTTCTACCCTGTGGGTTCCAGAGATTGAACTCAGGTTGTCAGACTTGGCAGCAAGTGCCTTTTCCTACTGAGAAATCTTTCTGGCCCAACAGGTTGCTTTTATGGACAGAGAAGGGCTTTAATAAAATATGCAAAATGCAGAGTTGATCAATATAAATTACTTGTAAAATGATACAGGAAGACAAAATAATAGAAAAATGGCTGCTTAGTTAATACCAGATTGCTTTAGGCCAGTTCCTTTAAATAAGGATGAAAACAGAGAGAATTTCATTATCACTGTAGAAACTGCCTGTTTGGGAAACTTGCCTGCTATCACTCATTTTTTACGGTTTACTGGAAAAACAGTTAACAGCTTAGTTTTGGTTTGAAGGCAAGTAATTTAGTTGGATGCATTGTGATTGTTTAGTCTCATCTATTGGGGTCCAGTACAGAAACTAAGTAGAAAACGATGGCCCCCTATAATACCCAGTTAACAATACTGGTAGACATTGTTATCATATCTCGATTTTGAATATTAGATCTTTTATAATTTGTTCCTACACTACTATGTTTTGGCTCTACTCATGAAGGCATTAAACAACAGAGTATGGTTGCCATTTTATTTGAGTCTAGATCCACACTCAGGACCCTTGACCTATCCCATGTGTGCTTGCGCATGTGCGTGAGTGCGTACACTTACGAATCTCTGTGTCTTTAAAGTGCCAAGGAAGGAGGAAGGAAGATGTTCTGAAGGTTCTGGATTCTTTTCAGGGAGGCTGGACTTGTCCTGCCTTTTAGAGATTGTTCTCTGTTCCCCTTGCTCCATGGTGATTCCTTCAAGCTCAATCACAGGATTCTCTTCCTTCCAACTCCTCTTCCACATCCCTTCTCTCTCAACTCACCCCTCCCCCAACCCTGTATGCATGTGGTTTTGGTATGCGTTCCAGGCTGGCCTCAGATTCTCACAGTCCTCCTGTTCCAGCTTTCCATGTGCTGGGGTTGCAGCCATGCATTACCATGCCAGGTGTCACACAGTGGATTGATTGATTGATTGATTGATCTGAAGTACTGGGGATTGAATCCAGGATCTCACCCATGGTAGGAAGGGGCCCTTCCACTGAGCTATTGTTTGAGCCCTTTTAACACAGTTCAGGAAGTACTTACCTACTATCATGTTACTCTGCCCACCACTTATTTTCTGTATTAGGTTCCATGAAGACTGCAATTTCTTCAGGCCTGAAGGCTTTCTCCACATGCTTGTTGTTGTTGTTGTTGTTGTTGTTGTTGTTATTGTTGTTATGTGTGTGAGAGACACTTAGGCTACATAGCACAGTGGTGAGTGGATTCTGGCAGGTAAGTTTATTATCTGGATCATCATATTTTGGTGTGTCATATGGCTTGAAAATAAATAGCCACTCAAAAGTTATACAAACATCATCAGACAGGGCCATGTCACAGAATCGCTCCAGTTGTTCCACATATAATGTGCCCTTCGGTGACTCAGTGATGAGAGAGACCGAAAACATTAGTGGTCAAGCTACTCTTGTTGGTGCGCACTTACAGGCTCTAAGAGGGCTCTCTGAAGTAATTCCCTCAACTGTAGTTCATTAGCAGATGCTAACAATCCCCTTCTGGCCTTAATTAATTACCTTGCTTTGGAGTCAAAGAGGGGAATGGTTGTCAAGAGTATTATTTGCTCAATTACCCCAAAGCCATAGATAATGTGTGGTAATGGATTGGAAGATGGAACACCAGCCTTGCTCCAATCCCACAACCGTAAAACTGTGTTCTGTTCATTAAGGCACATGGCATCAGTCATGAGAAGAGCTTACAGTCAAAGCAACAGTAAACGGAGTTGGAGGTGAAATCTCTCCATTTACTTTCCAGCATAAACACAGAAAGTCTACACTGCTAAGAGCTTTCTGATATTCAAAGACAAATTCCTGAGGACTCCCTGTCCTTTTCTACCTCTCCTTTTTGGCCATTTTGTGGCTGTTTCATGGATGACCTCACCCACAGGCTGGTTGTTCCCTGTATGGCATGATTAAACCTCAGCTCAGAGGCCGTCAATGATAACATTACATTTATGCTTGCTTTTAAAAATCATGTTGTAGTTGGTTAGGGCTTGTGCTAAAAAGCAAATCCCTTTTTCGTGTTTTAAGTAATAAGCATTGGTGAAAATATAAATCTAGGCCTATTTGAGAGAGTCAGTAAGTAGATAATTGATGTCATATAGAAATAAAGAAGCTTCATGTAATGATGAGCTAGGGTGAAAGGAAGCACAGCATATATATATGTGTGGTATATGTATGGTGCAATACATATATGTATGTAATCAGTGTGCATGTACTGTTTTAGTGTGTGTGTGTGTGTGTGTGTGTGTGTGTGTGTGTGTGTGATTTCTCTATATGGTGTGTATGTTTGGTATGGTATATACATGTGTATGATTGGTATGCATGTACCATATTTAACTCTGTGTAGGTGGTTGCTATGTGTGGTGCACATGTACGGTCTAGATTATATATGTATGTGATTGGTGTGCATGTACCATATTTAACTCTGTGTATGTGAGATTGCTGTCTGTGGTGCACACATGTGGTATGGTACACACATGTGTGATTAGTGTTATGTGCATGTAATGTGCTTAAATCTGAGCATGTGTATGTGGGCTTTATTCAGAAAGTATTTCCTGGGCTGAGTCTTGAAGGATGAGTGCCTGAAAGATCGTAAGAGTCAGGTCTGTTAGGTACTCCAGCATGAAGAGGGGAAACCAGGTCGTGGGAAAGCATGCCTGCTGGGAGATGGAGCTGTGCTAGGGGGTTCTGATCTGCTCACTAGTGACCTATGTGTCCATCTCAGGCCAAATAAATCAGACTTGATGAGGGAAAGTAGCTAGTTTTGTCTCATCTGCAATGTGGAACTTGGCCTTGGGGTGAATCATGGGAAATTGTCCCTGGGCTGTTGTTCCCTCCTGCTCTCTGTGGTTTTCACTGATTGCAGAGCTCACTGGGCGTGTGCTTAAACCCATGGCACTCAAACTTTAGCTCATTTGCATGGTCCATGTGTGTCCCCAGACCCTACTACAGGTTGTTGACCCTGAATCTGCTTCTTTTTCACTGAAAAGAATATCCGCGCGCCTCCTTACAACATCGCTGGGTTTCAGAGCACTCCTCTGTGTATATTCACTCATATGCCTTTCCCAACTGCCTTTTCAACCAAGACTGCCATTTAGAGCAAAAGCTCTCAGCAGCAACAGCAGGCTCCTAGCCACCACCAGTTCCGGCTTGGGATAACCCTCCATGAATATAAAAGGATCAATTTAGAACCTGTGAAAACGTCTCCAGTTTTTATGACTTTCTATCCTTTATTGAATTATTTGTAGCCCACAGATGCTATTCACAGCTGAAATAAAAAGTGAAAGCTAAATACTTTTTGCTGTTGCCTTGCTAATGTCTGATTCCTGCAGCTCACTTGTGTGTGCTAATCAGACTATGTTGATACCATCTCTTATTTAAAAACAAAAACAAACAAACAAACAAAAACCTATCACCAGGAACCTCTAATACCCTCCCCTCTGCTATCCCCACCCCTTGCTACCCTCACCCCCTGCTACCCTCATCCCCTGCTAACCCTACCCCCTGCTGGGGGAGAATGAGTGCTGATACACCAGCTAGGCATTAGGACACTGTCAGCCTGGAATACTTGCTTGGGGCGTCCTCATTCTGAGCTGTAATGAAAACAGACAGAATTCTCAGCTTCACTCAGCATTCGTCATCCAAGAACCTTGTCTGTTTATTGTGAGGTGATTTTGTCCACTGGTTGACATTGGTTTCATCTTAGCTCACTAGGCTCACTTTACTGGCATTGCCCTATCAATAAAGGCGTATAGTTTCTCATCGCCCAGGTAAATTTCTATACCTGAGATCTGCAAAATGATCAGGACTCTAATAGGGTGGATTGGAAATGCCTTATTCACCACAAAGATTGTACAGGAAACAGTTCACTTGTTTTTAACTCTATGGATATAAAAAGAGAGAACCCCTACGCCATCCTCCACTTCTCAATATAGATCAAACCCTAGATCTCCTAACTTCTAGGCAGGTGCATACCACTGAGCTACACCCATAGCCCTCTATCTCATTTGTAAACATCAGTTTGTTATCCTATTGGTTAGAGTTTTGTACAAGATAACCTTTAAACAAGTCCCAGTTTTAAAGCAATTCAGTTCAGGATTGTAATGGCCAGTCTCCAGAAGGGCCAGTCTCCAGAATGGCCCTCTTTACTTCACAGTGTCTCATCCCCTCTCACATGTCACAGGATTAAACTGTCACCAGCAAACTAAACATTTGTGCTCCATCCATATCTAAAGTCCTAACCTCCAATGCGGTGGTCTTAGAATGGGTCTTTGGGGATGCCTAGGTCTAAGTAAGGCCATGACAGTGGAACCCACGTGAGCTTGGTGCCTTTGTAAGAAAATGGTGACACAACGGAGCTTCCTGGTTCTCCCACATGAGGATACACGCAGGAAGAGGACCTTCACCAAAAACCAAATTGGCCAGCATCATGATCTTGGCCTTTCCAGCCTTCAGATCTATAGAAAAAAAAAGAAGAAGAAGAACGTTGTTCAATCTGCCTGGTCTGTGTATTTTCCTATAGCACCTTGAGCTAAAATTCAGAGTTGAGACCTCTCAGGCCATGTCATTAGACACACTGCGGCATCCTCCTTGTCCCCTCTCTCTAGGAGTGTGAGGACTGCCAGCCGGCTTACTTTACACAGCAGAGGACTGAGTGGAGGAAGAGGGCCTCTCCAACAGCCCTCACTGGGTGAGTAAGTCCTCACAGAAAAGCCATCTGCTAGTCTCACTCAAGTTCGGGGAACTGAAATGCAACAGGCATCTTGAACTCTCACCTGCAACTTTTTGAGACATCTGGATCCAGAATCACTGAGCTAAGGTGTTCATGAATTCCTGGTCCATACTGTAAAAGAAAGTAAATGTTTACTATTGTTTTGAACCACTAAGTTTTGAGGTAATTTCTACCTAATAGACTTTTTAAATTCGAATATAATTGGAAATAAATTTCCTAATAGGAATGACTAAGGAATTTGCATATCCTTGACTCCTCAGAGTTCATATGAAACTGCTGGACGAGTCATAGGACACAGCTCTTGGGCCAAACTCCACATGCAGTCTACAGGTCACAGTGGTTCCCAGATCACACTGGGTTTTTTTTTTTTTTTTCGGTGTTCACTTTTCCACATTTAAAAATTGAATTCATTGGATGTAAGTTTATGGTTACTCTTCTTCTGATCATAGAATGTGGTACCATTGGGTCTGCCACACGTGATGAAAACAGTCAGATGGGGCAATGGCAGCTGCCCAGATTGTCTCCAGTTTACACAGACTCCACTACTCCATTGACCTCCCCTCTGTTTCCTACTGGGGCATCCAGGGAGCTTGACCTCCACCACTGCACCGGGAGCAGCTAAGGGCAACACTCTTAATGTTCCTGGTCACCCTGACTGGCTTATTCCCTGCCATACAGAAAGCCCTAAAATGGGTTCATTCACTTGTAAATATATATTACTGGCCATTTTGTTTTGAGAACTTTTATAGTTTTATGTCTATTTCTCAACATTAGTTGTACTAAAAGTATAATTACTTGTCCTCATTTATAACTGTTAGTGTGACAGGTTGCCTTTCAGAAATGTCCCCCATAAGTCCCCTTTGAATTTCTGTATAATCGCTTAGCTCTTGTAATATCTCTGCCTCTAAGTCATAAATTTAAACTATGGCAGGTGTGTGTGCTTGTGAGTACACACATGTGCTGAAGATTAAACCTAAGGTCTTATGCATATTGTGCCCACACTATACTACTGAGCTATATCCCTCAGCCTCTGTTCCATTTTTTAAATCCATTTCCTACATCTTTCCATTAAAAAGCCCTGGAATTGATGAGCTTCAGTTGTAGGAAGAGATGCATATGGGAGAAATGACTGACTCAAAGTCTAAAATCAAAGATGTGCATGAGCCTGGTTGTACTAGAAAACAAGGCAACTGTGCAAGATGGTTTCTTTGGGATACACGTCTACATCTCCCCAAGTCCATAGGTGGAAACTCAAATCTCAGTGTGGTGAAATTGCAGGTTGGGACTTTGGAAAGTAATTAATGAAGGCGAGACCTTTTATGAGTGAGGTTAATGTCTTTATAGAACAAGGCAGAGACCAGAACTATTTCTCTCTGCTCCTCATATGTAAGAAGGATATAATCCAGGAAAGAAGCTCTCTCCAGGAACTGAGTCAGCCAGCGCATTGATTTGGATACTCAGAACTGTATGTTTCTGTAGTTTAAGTCATCCAGGCTATGGAAAAGTCATTCGTCATTTAATGACAAAGATACATTCTGAGAAATGCATCATTTAGTGATCTCTTCATTGTATGTACATCATCAAGTATACTTGCACACATGACTTGCATAGCATCTGTTTTGCTGGCATAGAAGGGCATGGCAGAGAAGTTGGGTCACACATGATAATTTGGTGCTATAGTGTGTTGGTAATATGTGTGTCCTAATAATGCATGAGTACCCTGGCTTCTCACTATGCCTGGATCATAAATGGCTTCAACATTGTCCCAAGCAAGATTCTTTTCTTGTTTTTAAAATTTCTGAAACATGAAGTTAACTTGCCCTATAGAGAAAGACCTTTCAAACATGTGTCTCTATGTGAGTAGGATTTTGTCTAAAGCAATGGTTTTCAACCTTCCTAATGCAACAACCTTTTAATACAGTTCCTCATGTTGTGGTGACCCCCAACCATACAATTATTTCATTGCTACTTCATAACTGCAATTTTTCTACTGTTGTGAATCATAATGTAAATATCTGTGTTTTTTCAATGGTCTTAGGCAACCTCTGTGAAAAGGTCATTCAATCCCCATAGGGGTTATGACCCACAGGTTGAGAATTGCTAGTCTAGAAAGGAAGTTTGCCCTGGGAAGTAACTTTTCTCCTCCATCTGCTTATCTAGAACCTACCATCCTTCAGCTACCTTCACATCAGCACTTGCATGCACACGACTCACTTTATTTTTTATGAACAATGTGGTCTTTGAAATGTGGTCTTTAAAACCACCCAGACTTAGTACTAAGTTTAACATAAAGATTGGGTCCAGACTTTTCTTTCAGCATTAGAGACAAGTTTTTAGCTTCATCTGTGCTTATCACGAGGCTGGGAGGGATATGATCTTCAATTAGATTATCACCAGTTTCTCCACATATTATACAGGGTCTTTTGAATTTTTGTTTGTGTTTTTGCCTTCAGTTGAGCAGTTCCTTTACCAGTTTCTAGAGTTTTATTCTTGTTCTTCAAGACTGTGGGTCTGGTGGCATAGGACATGTCTGACTGCTGAGCAATGGCCATCACTGACATTCTACCACCATAATCCTTAATCACTTTTAATTTCCTTTCCAGGACAACCACTCTATGTGTTTTCTTATTTACAGTATTGGAAGTGTGTTTTGTACACATAGGGGTCATGAAGAACAAGAGGCATGAAGTTAAATCAAGGACACAAACGAGAGCTGTGGTGAAAGGTACATGAGGCTGTTGCTGAAGCAATGTGGCATACCGCTCTTCAGTAAGCTCTTTTCTTCATAAGTAGGAGTATACTCCAAAACAGCCATTGCCGTGGTTAGTTTTAAATACCAACTTGTCACTACCTAGAATCACCTGAGAAGGAAGCCTCAACTGAGGAATTATCTAGATCAGGTTGGCCTATAGGCATGTCTGTGAGGGATTGTCTTAACTGTTAATTGAGGTGGACAGACTGCCTCTGGATGTGTCACCATTCCACAGGCTAGATCCTGAGCTGGAATACGAGTGACAAGAGCTAACCAAGCACAAGAAAACAAGGACATATTTATTCTTTCTTTGCTTTGATTGTGGATGTAATGTGACCAGATGCTTGAGTTCCTGCCTTGACTTCCCCAAAATTATGGATTGTAACATGGAATTGCAATTCAAATAAAACTTTTATTCTTCTATGTTGCTTTCTCAGAGTATCTGTCATAGCAGCAGAAATGAAACTATAATAGCCATTAAGGGTATCATATAGCAAATGCATAAACCTGTAACACTCCATCACTATCATCACCAAATATCACGTACGTACCTAGTTGTGTGTGCTATGCTCTTATACTACCAGCAACTTAGTACATTTGCTTATCCCAGCATCATCACAAATATGTGAGTAACTAATTTTGTTTTAGACAGGGTTTCACTGAATAACTAAGGGTGGCCTCAAATCATAATCATCCTGGCAGCTTTCTGAGTAGTACAGAAATGGACTGCGCCTAGTTGAGTGATGGTGTTTTGATGGCTATAATACCACCAGGCAATAGGAATATTTCAGGTCCCTTATAACAACTGGATATGCTGTCTATCTGTTGTTGACTGAAATGTCATTATGTGGCATGTGAGTATGTTTTATTGCAACAGCTTGAAGTAAGGTAATTATTCAAGTAACTGAGTATGGGTTTCTCAGTCCCAGAACAGATATTGGAGGTGTGTTTTGATTGTTCCCCCAATACATTTGAGGCTTCTCAAGTATATCACAGTTGAGGTGTTTGCCATACACGGGGCATTCAGAGCATGTCCACAGAGTTGCCATCTACAAGTCACTACCCACCTAACAGTGATGCTCAAAGTGAGAGAGCTTGCTGCTGCCTAGATATTAGCTTCCCATTAGCCAATGATGGGACAATTCGTACATCAAAAAGATGAAGAGCAAAGGAGTAAAATGCACTAAACATGCTAAATCCATGAATTCATAATGGTATTAACAAGAATAGAACAAGGAAGAACAGAACTTCCCTAGCCACCTTTGACAAACAGTGAGGAATGAAATAGTTGAGTTTTCAAATGATAAACAGAGCAAGAAACCCAGTTTTTTGTCCTGCCCTATGAGCTGAGGGAAAAATCTTTATGAAAGTGTTCCATTCTAATGTATAAATAATTAATATTATGCCAGGTGGTGGTGGTGCATACCTTTAATCCCAGCACTCGGGAGGCAGAGCCAGGTGGATCTCTGTGAGTTCAAGGCCAGCCTGGTCTACAGAGAAAGATCTAGGACAGGTACCAAAGCTACATAGAGAAACCCTGTCTTGAAAAACCAAAAGAAAATTAATATTACAAGACCTTTATTTTGTAATTACAAATGGACTAGAGCAAAGAGAACCAGTGGATGCTAGTCACACAAGAGAGACAATGCCATAGTATGTGCCTCCTGGTAGAATGCCATCTATGAAGGGTCATTGCTAAAAACATGATCTTGAATATGACTAAGACTTAAACACCAACTTACAAGAGTATGGAGAAGAGGCTTAATAAACAGTGCCATGGAGATGCAGTAAGCAAAATGAGACTGAAGGCCACTCAATAGAGCTGTGACAGAATCCTCAAACTCAGTATAAAACAAGAGGAGTACTTTCATGGTTCCATGGGTTGGATGGGCTCAACGAGATGGCTCCTCTGCCTATCTTGTCACTCATAGGGCAGCACCGAATTGAGTTGGTGCTGAGTGTCACCTGGGGCCTCATGAGTAAGAAACTGAAACCACAAAGCCTCTTTGAACTATAAAGTTGCACTGTATAATTTCTACTAAGTATTATTGGTGGAAGCAAATCATAGTGTCATTTCAGATTAACGAGGATGGAAATACAGAGTGGTGATGCCACACCTAAGAAAGCCATGTGGCAACTGGAGGTGTGTCTCTTGTGCCCTGATACCACCAAGAAAAAAGAAAAAAAAGAAAGAAAACTAACAAGACAGACAATTCTGAGGCCATCTATCATGGTGTAAATATGTCCCTCAAAGTTCATATGCTGGAAACTTAGCCTACAGTGCAACAGTTTGGGGCAGGTAGGGTGTGTTAAGAGGTAAGTGGGTATGAGGGAGCCCTTAGGAATACAAAATGTCATTGTCTTGGGAGTGGGTTCCTTATCACACAAATGGATTGAGGAAAGTGAGCTCAGCCCCTTCTGCTTGTATGTTCCTTCTCCTGCCCTTTTATCTTCCATCACAGGAGAGTACAGCACAGAAACCCTCTGCAGAATACAAGCAGATGCAACACCATGCCTTTGGACTTCCCAGCTCCCACAATTCTATAATTTTCTAAAATTATATTTTCTCAAACTCCATAATTTTCTTTTCTTTGCAAATTGCAATATAGCAGCATAAAATAGCCTTAAGGCACTATTTATAGAAACAATTCTTTTAGGGACAAACATGGATTTAATCATGACAGTAGATTGTACTAACTTACAAATTAATTCCTTTGTTGGATGACTTTAGATGTGAGAAACACCTTAATTATTTTGAGGTATAATTTTATGTCTTTTAAACGGCTAGGCAGCAGCAAGCCCTCTCACCTGGAGCATCACTGTTAGGTGGGTAGTGAGCTGTAGATGTCAATTCTGTGGATCTGCTCTGAATGCTGTAGTGTATGGCAAACATCTCAGCTGTGATATATTCTACATGTTTCAAATGTATTGGGGGGACAATCATAACCACCTCCAATGTCTGTTATGAGACCTGAGGGGGGACCTACACTCAATGTCTGGACTCTCAAATCTGCTTCCCTTGAGATGTCTCTGCTTCCCTTGAGATGTCCTCTGCCTCGGATGGTGGCACCACCAGCTGCCACCACAGCCTGCATTTCCCCTTGAACACACTGTGGGTCCATGCCAGTCATACTCTACTGTCCTGCACTGCCATCTCCTATCCAGTCCGTGGGCTGGGGTGTCTACAAGATCCCCAGTTTCTGAATGGTCTGAATTTCATCTATTCCTTCTTTTCATGGTTATTTATTTGTTTATATACTTTAAGAGACAGAGGTATCATTTGTCCTAAAAGTCCCCAACCATGGGGACAGGCAAATGCCACCTCACCCCCAAAAGACTTACTTTAAAAGCATGTCTTTGATCATACATATTTACAAAATTGTGAAATAAAGAATTTTTATTACATTTACTTATGTATGCATATGTGTATGTCTATGTATGGAGAGGTCAGAGGACAACTTGCTGGAGTCAGTTCTCTCCTTCCTCTGTGTGGGTCTCTGGGATTAAACTCCAGTTACCAATCTTGGTGGCAAGTACCTACTAAGCCATCTCCGTCAAAAAATAATTTAAATCTCAGAAAGAGATACTTGAATGTCTTCCATTTTATACCTATGTTGAACAGATGAGAATGCTGACATTCTGAGTGGTTAAACAATAATCCTCCTATTACATGTCTAGCTAGGGCCGGGCCTGAAGAGTGGCAGCAGGCATGTTGTGCACGGCACCAAGCCCACCATTCAGATTCTCCACCTGCATTTCTCCCAGTACTTTTCAGTGTCCCGATACTCACAAGGTAAGGACTCTCCCACACTCCCTTTCTGGTCCCGGGCCTTACCTGACCTCAGCAAAACTCCAGCACCAAACGTCTTTCAGATTCAATTCTCCTTTAATAAGTATGACCCATTATTTCGTTTTTCTGTTCAAATTCATGAAGTTTCAAACAGGTTATATCGCATAAGATCATCTCTAGAAGTTGTGAGGAGAATAAATGGAAAGAATTTGAAGAATGGTTTAAGTGCCTCAAAATCCCCAATATCTAAGGAAAAGCTGACAAGCTCATGAAATATTGAGCGTGTGCTGAGTTATGACCTTTCCAGGGGAGAGTAATGATGACTAAAGAGAAGATATGTGACCCGTCCACTAATGAGATATTTTCAGAAATTTATCAGAAAGCTGCATTGGACATAAATGGATAATGATGTGGACACGGCATTAAAACTGCGATGAAATTGTTTTTCTTGTCACTAGATAATTGAAATAGACTTGACACCTCAAACTTGACTGCTACTAACTGTCATTATGACCAAGTCACATCTTTCTTTCCATGACATATCTCACTGACTGGTACTCCTGCTCATGGGCTGACAGTAGCTGTACTGCCCATGACAACTATCTTCAAAGTCACACTTCTCATTCCAAGAGCTCCATAGGCTGGCCACACTGTACTCTTTTGGGCATCCTTCCCTTCTGACAGTGTCTTCCTGCAGTAGCCCGCTATCTCTCCTGTCCATCATTCTTACTCCTCCTTCTGCTCTTTTGCTCATTGTCTTTCTTGATCCAGAAGACAGTCCTTTTCCTCCTTCAAGACCCAGCTTATCTTGGTCTTGTTCCACTCTCTCCAGGAAGCATCTTTGACCAACCCTGTCCTACTAGCCTCAGATTTCTTATATCTGAAATTACTTTTTTATTCTTCTCTCATATATAACATCCCAACTGCCAGATCCACTACTCCTCTGTTTCCCTTCAGGAAAGGGTATGCCACCCAGGGATATCAACCAAACATGGCATATCAAGTTGCAAGACTAGGCACATCCCCTCATATTAAGGCTGATGAGGCAACCAAGTGGGATGAAAAGGGTCACAAAAGCAGGCAAAAGAGTCAGAGCCCACCCCCATTCCCACTGTTATGAGTCCCACAAAAACATCCAGCAACACAACCATAACATATATGCAGAGGACCTACATAGGTCAGACCCATGAAGGCTCTCTGATTGTTGGTTAAGTCTCTGTGAGCCCTATGAGGCCTAGTTAGTTGATTCTGTGGGCTTTTGACCACTCTGGCTCATACAACCCTTCCTCTCCATCTTCCACAGGATTCCTTGAGCTCTGCTTAACATTTGGCTGTGGGTCTCTGTATCTGCTCCCATCAGTTGCTGGATGAAGTCTCTCTGATGATGATTGTGCTAGGCTTCTATCTATAAGTATAGCAGAATGCCATTAGGAATCATTTCATTGACTTTTTTTTTCTTTCTGGTTTTGTTGGTTCTATCCTAGGTCTCTGGGCTATCCATCCTCTGGTTCCTGGGCCTCCAGGCAGTGTCAGGGGTGGGCAGTGGGCTACCTCTCATGACATGGGTTTCAAGCTGGACCAGTCATTGATTGGCCACTCCCATAAGTTCTGCACCACTTTACCCCAGCACATCTTGTAGGCTGGACAAATTGTAGGTCCAGGGTTTTATAGCTGGGTTGATGTCCTAATCCCTCCTCTGGAAGTCTTGTCTGGTTACAGAAGATGACCAGTTCAGGCTCCATATCCCCCATTACTGGGAGTCTTCATTAGGGTCACCCTCATAGATTCCTGGGAGTTTCCATTGCACTAGGTTTCTATCTCGCCCCAAAAATGCCCCTCTAATTCCAATCATCTGTCTCAGTACTCCGTCTCCATCTGCCCCCCACCTGATCCCTACTGAAATTATAATCTAGGACAAGAGCTCAGTGTCTTATAATTCTTGCATGCATGCTGCATTGATCTTCCCATCTAGAAAGTATAATGTCTCAGGCTTCTAATATTGGCTAACTGGATCATCACAATTCCTAGAGGAAACACTGACAGGATTTTAAAGGGGATTCTGACAGGCCATGGGAAGACATTCTGAGGGGTAAGCAATGGTAAAGATGTAGCAAGGTACTTAAATAGAGGCTGCAAAGAGAGGCAACTGTAAAAGAATTGTTAATAAATCAAGCATTTGGATGAATGAAGCAAGTGGTCTCTTCCTTGCCTCTGCCCTGTGAAGCATAAATCCAATACCTTAATGATCTTATGGCTTCATGACTGTTTCCAATTTTTTACAGACTCCAAGAGACCACAGATGTCAGCCCAGACTACTATACACAGCAAAACTTTCAATCAATAGACAGAGAAAATAAGACATTCTGTGATAAAAAAAAAAAAACAAATTTAAGCTAAGTCCATCTATAAATTCAGCCCTAGAGATGGTGCTAGAAAGAAAATTCCAACCTAAAGAGATAAACTACACCCTAGAAAACACAGGGAATAAATAATCCTAGACTAGCAAATCATAAGAGGGGAATACACACACTACACACACACTACACACACACACACACACACACACACACCACCACCACCACCACCACCAACAACAACAACAACAACAACAACAACAACAACAAAATAACAGGAACCAATAAGTACTTATTGATCTCTCATCATCCATAGTCTTAATTCTCAATAAAGGAGAAAGAGAAGACAATGACGATGAAGACATAGACTAACAAAGTGTAGACATCACCTCGGGGTAAAAGGATGGAAAAAAAATTATTTCAAGCAAGTGGACCTAAGAAGCAAGCTAATGTAGGCATTTTAATTAATATCTGACAAAATATACTTCAAATCAAATCTAATCAGAAGAAATTGGGAAGGATGCTACATGTTCATCAAAGGAAAAACCCACCAAGAGGACATTGCAATTCTTAATGTCTACTCACCAAGCACAAGGGCACCCAAGATCATAAGAAAGACTACTACAGCTTAAATCACACATTGATCCTCACACACTGATAGTGGGAGACTTCAATACCCCACTCTCGCCAATAGACATGCCATCCAGATAAAAATTAAATAGAGTAATTCTGGAGCTAACTTATAGATCAAATAGACATGTCAGGTATTTTAAGAACATTCCACCCCCAAAAAGAATATACCTTCTTCTCAACACCTCATGGAACTTCCTCCAAAATTGGCCATGTACTTGACATGAAGCAAGTCTCAACAGATAGAAGAAAATGGAAATAACATCCTGCATTTTATCTGACTACCATGGATTAAAGCAGGATATCAACAACAGAAAGCTTACAAACTCACAAAAACTGAACAACTCGACAATGAAAAATGAAAGAAAGAAACTAAAGACTTTCTAGAATCTAATGAAAATGAATACACAACATACTCAAACTTATGAGACACAATGAAGGTGGGTCTAAGAGGCAAGATCATAGCATGAAGAGACTACATAAAAAATTGGAGGGATCTCATATTAATAACTTAATAGTACACCTGAAAGCTCTAGAACAAGAAAGAAAGAAAGAAATCACACCCAAAAGGAGTATATGGCAAGAAATAATCAAACTCAGGGATGAATAAATAAAACAGACAAAAACAATACAAAGAATCAATGAAACAAAGAGTTGAATCTTTGAGAAAATCAAGAAGATTGGCAAACCCTTATCCAAATTAACTAAAAGGCAGAGAGAGAATATCCAAGCTAACAAAATTAGAAATAAAAAAGAGAAATAACAGACACCAAGGAAATTCAGAGAATCATAAGGACATACTTTAAAAACCTACATTCCACTAGATTGGAAAATGGATATTTAAATGGATTTAAAGTTAAATCAAGATCAGATAAGCACTTTAAACAGACCTATAACCCCTAGTGAAATAGAACCAGTTATTAAAAGTCTCCCAACCAAAAAACCCAGGGCCAGATGGTTTTAGTGCAGAATTTTACCAGACTTTCAAAGAAGAGTTAATACCAACACTATTCATATTATTTCACAAAATAGAAACATAAGGAGCATTGCCCATCTCATTTTATGAGACCACACTTACCCTGATAACTAAACCACATAAAGACTCAACAAAGAAAGACAATGATAGACCAATTTCCCTAATGAACATTGATTTAAAAATTCTCAATAAAATAATGGCAAACTGAATCCAAGAACACATCAAAAAGGTCATCCACCCTAATCAAGTAGACTTGATTCCCAGAGATTCAGGGATGGTTCAGTATATGAAAATCAGAAAATGCAATCCACCATATAAACAAACTGAAAGAAAGAAAACATGATCATCTCATTAGATGCAGAAAAGGCCTTTGACAAAATCCAACATCCCTTCATGATAAAAGTCCTGGAAAGATTAGGGATATACCTTGACAAAATAGAGATGGCTTACAGCAAGTCCATAGCCAACAACAATTTAAATGGAGAGAAACTCTAAGTAATTCCACTATAAAATTATGAACAAGACAAGGCTGTCTACTCTCTCCATGTCTATTCAATACAATACTTGAAGTCTTAGCTAAAGCAGTAAGACAACTGAAGAATATTCAATACAAATTGGAAAGGAAGAAGTCAAAGTGTCTTTATTTGCAGATGATATGATAGTATATATACCTAAAATTCTACCAAGGACTCTTACAACTGATAAACATGTTCAGCAAAGCAGCTGGATACAAAATAACCTCACGAAAATCAGTAACCCTCCTATATACATATGACAAATGGACTGAGAAAGAAAACCTTTTCCTCAGGGAAACAACACCTTTAACAATAGTCTTAAATAATATAAAGTATCTTGGGGTGACTCTAACCAAGCAAGTGAAAGTTTTGTGTGATAAAAACTTCAAGTCTTTGAAAAAAGAAACTGAAGAAGATATCAGAAGATAGAAAGATCTGTCATGCTCATAGATTGCTAGGATTAATATAATAAAAACGGCCATCCTACCAAAAGTAATCTACAGATTTAATGCAATCCCCATAAAAGTCTCAACACAATTTTTTACAGATCTTGAAAGGACAATTTTCAGCTGAATATGGAAATACTAAAATTTCAGGATAGCTAAAATATCCTGAATAATAAAAGAACTACTGGAGGTATCGCCATCCCTGATTTCAAGTTGTACTACAGAGTTATAGCATTAAAAACATTATGGAATTGCCTCAAAGACCTCCACATTGATCAACAGAATCAAATTGAAGACACAGACATAAGTCCACACACATATGGATATCTGATTTTTTGATAAAGAAACCAGGAAAACACAATGGAAAAAAGACAGCATTTTCAACAAATGGTGCTGGTCAAACTGAACAGCTGCATGTAGAATATTCCAAGTAGATCCATACTTAATCACCTTGCACAAAACTCAACTCCAAATGGATCAAAAAACCAACATAAAAGAAGATACACTGAAGCTGGTAGAAAAGAAAGTAAGGAATAGCCTTGACCTCATTGGCCCAGGAAAAGACTTTGCTCAAGAGATTCAGAGGGTCTTTATAAAGAGCTGCACTGAAGACTGCATTATCTTCTGGCAAAGGGTCTAGCTCCATGTTGCCCATGTCCTAAAAGTAATGGACTCTTTTGTTGAATGGAGAAAATTTTTCACAATAGTATGACATTTGACCTGGGCATGTTTGTTACTGGTTGCATTTAGCCCCTTTGCAGTGAAAATGGAGGAAACGGAGCAGAGTGATGTTAACCCAGTAAGTCAGGAGCCCCTGAGTGCATTTAAAGCTGTGAAAAAGGCAGCATGGACAAAGTAGTAGTAGGGTAAGAGAGCTTCATGTCTACACTTCACCTGGGACAAAAGGGAAGGTGCTTTAAGGGCAAGATGCCACTCATCAAAGCCTAGCGAACCTAAAAATGCAAATTCATTTAATATATCTGCACTCATAAGAAGACAGGGCCTTCAGGATGCCATGCTCGAACAGGGCCACCCAGGGAAGTGCAAATACTCAGAGGCCACTGTGACAGTAGTAAAAAGGGGCTGAGCCACGTATGAAGCTAGCAGCAGAACTTGGCATCATCCATCTGGTGTTGATTTTGCAGGTGTAGTCTCAAATCAATACTTGCTAAGGTTCCTAAGAAAGGCAGGGCCCCAGAGTCAGATTTCCTATGTGGTAGCCCTACTGATACGGGTAAGTGAGATGAATATGAAACTATAAGGCTTATGAAGGCGAAGGATAAACAGCAGTGGAGACTCCCTGATGAGGGAGATGATGTCAGGGATATGCTACCTCTGCTAAGAAAAGCTGGAGACAGTAAGTGGAACATGGTATGTGCTGCAGCCAACAGGAGTCTAGAAGTGCAGTACCCCAAGCCTGTTAGAGTCTAGATGATGCCACCATGAGCCCGGATCTAGGTTATGGAACTACAAAATTTAATGTTTGTTGTGCTAAGTTTCAGTCTTATATTGGTCTGATCTTCCCTTGCTATGACTCCATTCCCCACATTTAGTATGGAAATATTTACTCAGAACCGTCATATATTAAAAGTATGTCAGGTTTTACAGGGGTTCACAGCTAAGAGCTTTCCTTGACTTTGGGTAGAGACTTTGAACTTCTGAATGGTGTTGGGACTGGTAAGAATTTGGGGACTCTTGAAGCCAGAATGAACACATTTGGCACACTGAGATGACGATGAGACTATTAGGACCAGGGGTGAACTGTCGTGTAGTGACTGGGGTCTGTTCCCCTCAGGCTGATGTTTTTGAATACTTAGTCCCTAACTACTGCACTGTTTGGGGTCCTTTGGGAAATGAGGTCTACCTGGTGGACATAGACCATTTGGGATATGCCTTGGTGGTTTGAGCCCAGCCTTTCTGTTTCCTGATCCATTAAAATGTGAGTAAGTTGTGGCACAAACTCCCACTGTCATCAACAGAGCCCCCACAGCCACTGTGCCTTTCCTGCCATGACAGACAGATAATCTTCTGACACTGTAAGCCCAAACCAAGCCTTCCCCCCTCGAGTCGTTTGTGCCCTGCGTTTTCTCACAGCAGTGAGGAAAGAGTTCAAACAACATCGTTGCTTCCACTTGCCGTATAGATCAATTGATGTCTAGTGACTCCTCAGCACTTACTTTGAAGTGTGTCTGGGTTTATGATGGTGTGGTCTTCCTCACTTGATGAACTGGGATAATGTGCTTATCTATAATCATCTTCTTCCATCTGAGCACAGAAAATCAAGCAAATTCCCCCAAGATAATGTACCAACAGAAAAAAAAGGAGACATGTGCCAGTAGTTTTATAGAGAGTGCATAGATTGACTAGTTTAAGATAAATATTTGTTCCACACACAAACATATCCAAAACCAACCAAGTTGGACTCAACTCATGGAGATCAGCCTGCATCTGCCTCCTCAGTACTGGGATTAAAGGTGGAGCCATCAGGTCTGGCAAGAAATTTACACTTGGTACCATCTACATAAACATATGGCAGGCCTGCTTGTCACCCCTTCCGGCTTCTTCGTGGAGAGAAAGACTATTTCTGCTCCTCCCCAGTAAGCTTGCTGACAGTACTGGCTGCAAAATGAAATTTCAGGAGAGCAGCGGTAATGAAGAAATGGTCAGAAAAAAAGCAACAGTAGCTCAAGGAAGAATAAAATCTTTATGTGAAATAGCAGGAGTCTAAGGAAGTGGCCTCTCAGATGCTATTTTTATTTGGAGCATTTCAGGGTAACACAGATTGAGTTAATGATGCTTTCCTATAGCTCCAAGGCAACTTAGAAATGGTAGGGCTCAGACTTGCAGAGATGTACTTCTTGCAGTCGGTCGAGGGAAAGGTGGCAAGCCAGGTCTGGGGCCATGCTAAGACCCTGCTGCAGATTCAAAGGGGCCAAGTTGCATGGCAGGACTTTCCTATCCCTCCCTAGGCAAGTGGCAATCAGCCCGCCTCTTCTCCTTGTCAGTTTCACCACTGACAATGGAGCAGTTTCAGCTGCTCCATTTCAGTGGTTAAGAACCTTTTATACTGGAGTAGGCCCAGAGGTTCAATGATAGAAATGAGCCTAAGGAGGCTAGGAAACAATTAAAAGAACCGTGAATTCCATTTTACCTCTGGTGTTTATGTCTTCCGTGGGAGAGGTAGAAGCATGCAGGAAATTTCTGAACCCCTCCTGGGGTACTTTGAGATGCTTCCGATCGTTAAAGGATTGCTAAAGACCAAAGAGTCTGCTCAGTCTGAGGCTCTGTTTCCGAATGACTGGAGAGTTATTTTAAAGGCAGCGAAGATAGATAAAGACATTTTAAATTTTCATCTTTGCTTTCTTCTTGATAAATGTTTTTTCAAATGAACTTTTAATGGAATTACTTAATTTTATTCATATTATTTTAGTATGCAAAAACCTGAATCAAGATCACTTTATGAGCCTCAGCAGTTATTTACATTACATATTCCGCTGTGTACATTTTCATACATACCTATAGGACAATTCTGCTCTGTGTGTGAGGTGTGTATGTGTGTGTGTGTGTGTGTGTGGTATGTGTGTATGAGGTGTGTGTACATGTGTGTGATATGTGCGAGGTGTGTGTGTGTGTGTGTGAGACGTGTGTGTGTGTGTGTGTGTGTGTGTGTGTGTGTGTGTCCACATGGGGGCTATGCATACACCACTATCATATGAGGCCAGCAAAGGAATTGGGTATCTTCCTCTATTCCTCTCTGCCTTGTGACAGTGTCCCTTGTCTCTCATTGAACCTGAATCTCATTGTTCTGGCTAGGTTGTCTGGACAGCAAGATCCTGGGATCCTCCTGCCTCCACCCCACCAATGGTGAGAATATAGAAACAAATAGCCACGCCTGGCTTTTATGTGGGTGTGGGGACTCAAACTCAGATCCTCATGGCTACATAAAGTATTCTACCCTCTGAGCCTCCCTATCATCCCTCCACAGCTCAAGTTCAGGAAATGCCAGTTGTTTTCTATAGATACAGGGTGGCCCAGTCCTCAGTGCCCCCTGCCACTCCAAATGAGTGATGCCATCCTTCCCAAGGTGTATTTGTCAGTAGTGATTGCCAAAGTAGTGATAGGATATGTGAGAGAGTGTAGCAAAGCCACGAAAGAGTATGTCAGAGGAAATGGCTGAGCTGGTGCTGAAGTGGAGTCAAGACCCCATTGCAAAGAGCCTTTCACTGCATGGAAGTGCCCTGGATGCCACTCTTGAAATGTGACGCTTTCTTCCACTGTCGAGAAAGTGACATGGATAGAAAAAGGAAAGGAGCTAGAGATGGGTCGGGAAAACAAATCTAGGAATAAGTAGACAAACTCCAAAATCTCAATTATTCTCACAAATTGAACAACTAGGGATGTTAATGCATGACTAGATTCAGAAGACATCGATGGGCTGCATTTAGGATGACTTAGATTTTGATTTTCAGGAATGAGTGGGTAGTGATGGCATTAACTATGCTGAAAAACTAGAAAGCAGAACAAGCAGATTGCTGAGGGGTGGACACCAAGATGCAGACAAGGAGACTGAGGAGCATGTAGAAAACCTATATAAGAAGCCAAGGGAACTGTTTATGGAGACAGGTGCAGAGATGGTCTTCGAGCACTACAGTAAGATCTGAACCAGGGCAATACAGGCTGAAAGCCTCATGATGAGACAGTAAAGCCATGTAGAGAATGACATCACTCAGGCCGACCATGCAGAGTGTGAAGAGAATGAAGACAAAACTCTGGGGATGCTGAGTCATTACAGGGTGCGCGACATAGGAAATGATTAGAAGACAGCCAAGAAAAGGGCACTTGTTAGTTAGGAGGACAGTGAAATCATGGCTGAAAACCAGTCATGCAGCTTGGCAACCAGTTTACCGTCTCTTCCGCAAGAGTGCTGTCAACGTACTGATGACGAGACCCAGACTGGATTTTATGGAAGATCAGTGGGTGGGAAAGGGTAGTTTAAGAACTAAAAGAAAGGCTTTTTCTGAGATGAGTACTTTTTTTAGGCTAAAAAAATAATCAGTTAAGAAGGAAAAAAAATTGGAATGGAAAAGAAAAGCTGAAAATTTGAAATGAAATGAAAAATGGATGGGTTTATCCATGCAACTGGAAACATTAACAGTGGGCGAAGAGAGAGCTTGCCCACTTTTTTGAGGTTTCCCTCGAAGGAAAGAGTTGAGTGTTTAAGAGTACACATCTCGTACACACGGAATCACTCCTCTCTGCGCTTTACAAGTCCCTTAATTCTCAGGAAAGAAGACAGAAAGTAGATTTCAATTTTTCTCCACTCTTAAATTAACAATGGACATGGAAATGCTGCTTCCTGTTTGCTTGTTAGCTTTCTGTTACTGTGATAAAACTCTGACCAAAAGCGATTTGTGGAGAGAAAGGGATTTATTAGGCCTACACGCTACTGTCCATAATGGGGGTGGGGGGGGAGCCAAAAACCGGAACTCAAGGCAGGAACCTGGAGGCAGAAACTGTAGCAAATACCACAGAGGAAGGCTACTTTAAGTGACTCTCTTTTGGCTCCTGTTCAGCTACCTTTCTTATACAACCCAGGCCCAAACTCCTAGACGTGGAACTGCCCACAGTGGGCTGGGCCCTCTTACATCAATCAGCAATCAGAAAGTGCCTCACAGACCTGCCTACAGGCCAATTGATGGAAGCAGTTCTTATGTTGGGATTCCTTCTTCTGATGAACAAGCCTGCCTCCATCTTAGGCTTGAAAGCCATTTTATAGTAAAGACAAACTAGGCTCATTCCTGTTTATGATTAAATCTGTTTCTCAAAGATTGGACTATACCCCTCCTGTAACCTAACTACAAAGGTTCTGTATTGCCTGTTCCAGGAAATGGCAACCATGTCTATATTTCAAAAAGTTGTAATGACCGTCTTGCAACCCTACCTATTTCAAAAGGTTGTTATGACTACCTTATTATGATTACCTTGTTATGTTCTATTTCTGTTACTCCACTTATTTTGCCCACCAAATCCCCCATTAGGAAACCTCCTACCCCTGAGCTATAAGAACTTTGTCTTCCTCACATCCAATGCTGATCTCTTGAAGCCCACTTTTAGGAAGAGACAGCCCATGTCCACAAATAAAAAGGCTTGCTTTAATTAATTTGGCCATGATGACTTGGGTCAGTGATATTTCTTCTTGCATCTTTGGCATTAACACTTCCCAGATGGGTCAAGTTGACAAAACAAACAAACAAACAAGCAAAAACCAACCAAACACCTATATATCTATTCCTTTCTTGTCTTGTGAATGCAATCAAATCTTTTATAAGAACCACCTTTAGTTCAAATGAACCAAAAGCAATAGAAGAACTCTGCTAGGTATTGCTAATAGGATTCACCATCAAATAAGAATCTGGGTCCACTGATGGTAGGGCTGTCAAGCAACCACATCACTCTCCAGCAAGATCTATCACAGTAGACTGGCAGGAAGTAACTAAGTTCCAATGCAACTCCATATTTTGCTTTCCTCTCTCTCACTCCTATATGTTTGGTGGTCTTTGTAATAGAACACAATGTACCATAATACACAATATGTATTTATCTCTTTAAAGTTGAATGCATTAAGTCATTTGGACCATGAAAAAAAAAGTCCCTATGCCCATTCCATAAGAGAAACTTGGGAAACTCTTAGGAGTCATTAGAACGATGCCGTGAAGAAACCATCCCATCCATTACAGGTTGCATCATGCTTTATTGCCAGAGAAAATCAGACACAATTTGTTATAGAATATTAGAGTCATGACCATAAGAGTGTATGTACTTAAGGAGCCAGGCTGGTAAGGCACCCTGTAAACTAAGCACTCAAAATGCTAAGATGGCGGTGGGTAGGGGGTGGAGGGTAGGGGGTGGGGGTGGGCTTGGGGAGCGGTATTATGAATTCAAGATCTCTGGACTACTTAGTGAGACCCTGTTTCAAAAAGTCTTCATAGTTGTTCATTCTTCTCTTTTCTATAACTTCTGATATAATTCAGTAGTTTTTTTAACCTATACACGCTTTCTGCTTGCTCTTCATCACAAGCAGAATTATTAATGAAATTTAATACTTGCCCTCCCAAGGATCCACTGGCTAGTTAATTAATTAATTAAAAAGCATAGAGTTGAGGCCTTTATTGCCTATTCGTGCACCAAAATTACCTGAAACCAAAAGTTATTTTATGTTCCCTTACTCCCCTCTGCTGGCAAAGTGTAGTATAATTCTTGGTTATTTTAAAATAAAATTGATATGTGCGTTAATTTTGCTTTAGAAATGTAAAAAAAAAAAACCTACTCAGTTTAATGTTTTTAAATTGTTTATTAGAAGAGTCATTGGTCTATATTCGAGTATCTTTTTGGTTCCTCCCCAATTATATTAGATACATGTTCGAAAGACTTGATCTTGGTATAATAAGAAGTGTATTTAGACACACAATAATAACTATCATGAAATTAATTCATTTTTAAGTTAAATTTTTTAAATACGCCATTTACTTGGCTATTCACAGTGCAATGCATTCTCACACTTCTTCCTTCATACAAGAGTGACCTCTGATAGGTATCCACACTGTGAAATCTAGAACATACTCTTCCTAAGAAGCAGAAAAGATCATTTGGTCAACATCTAGTACAATTCTGAAATGGATTTCCATATTTGTTGGGGTTTCATTTCTTACTACAAGGCCTTCTGTCTTTTCCCTAAAACTGACCCATGGTCTAATGACATCAAACTCTTCCTTCAGAAAAGGAAATGGGCTGGAACCTTTAATCACAGTTAAATATCTCACTTCTTGGGATAATTTGAAGAGGAAAGTCAAAGGAATCATAAAAGTAACCAGTCTGTTATGGGAAACTGGAGACTACTGTGGGAGACAGTTTTCCCTAGGGAGGTTTCCTATAGTCACGCAAACCAAAAAGTGACTTATCAGTCAAGGCTATTGTCTCCCCACAGGAATGGTTGGGACTTTTACCAATCATTTCAGTATGTGAAAGAATGAGCACTCAAGTCAGGCTTAATGTCTTGGATGTAAAATTTTATTGTCCAAACTTTAGCTTTCTTATCTATAAATGGAGATAATAGCCCCTTCCTGGGTGTGCAACGAGGATTAGCAACTGGCATGCTATGTTCAATGTATGTTAGTTCCTCACTGGCTCTTCCTTTGAGGGAGCTTCCTAGATGGTTGCAGAATTTGAATTTTGCAAAAGACTAGAAAAAAACGCCGCTAGCGTTCTCAGTTTGGGGGCTATATAGATGAACAACTCTTCCCTCGAGATTATTCCCTAGAAATATTTCCAAGTCAGGACCTCTGCCTAGCTGTTTCATCCCAGTGTGCCTATGGGTACAAAGCCTTTTCTTGAGGATGTGTTGCATGGGAGATGGCCACACAGGCTCTTCCTATGCTTCTATTTACAGTCTTCCTGAGTTGTAAAGTCACTAGCTATAGTTAGCAGTCTACTTAGTTTGTCATCTCTGCTGCATGGTCAGTGGAAGGCTAGTTCCTGAATTTGAGTCAGTTAATGTCATGACCTCACGCAGCAGATGGCTGACATCCCTGAAAAACAGCACCGTCTTAACCACTGGAGCAGAATGAAGATGTCTCACTGTTGGTCCCATTAGCCATCATTTTTTGTCTTTCCTTGAATTTTCAGGACAGTTTGTAAAACAAAAAATAATCCTTATCAGTGGGCTGGGGAGATAGTTAGGTTGGCTAAGGGTTTGCTGCATAACCATGAAGAGCCAAATATGGATCCCCTAAACCCACCAGAAATTCCAGGCATAGTGAGTACCTATGGGCTCAGTACCGGGGAGGAGCCGAACAAGGATTCCTAGGGTTTGCTGCTGCCTGCAAGTCTAGCTGAATCAGCAAACTCCGTCTTCAATGAGATTGTCTCACAAAATATAGATAAGAGTGATTGAAAAGGATCTTGACTGTGGGCCTCTGGTCTCCACACACATGTAAACACACATTTACATACATATGCATGCGCACAAACGTATACACACAAACCCCATCACATTGGGGCAGAATTCTGTGATCACAAAAAGTAATCCTGTGGTTGATATATTGTGTGCCCCAATAAACTTATCTGGGGGTCAGAGACAGAACAGCCCCTATATTAAACATAGGTTTAGGCAGTGGTAGCACATGCCTTTAATCCTAGCATTCAGGAGGCAGCGATCCATCTGGATCTCTGTGAGTTCAAAGCCACACTGGAAACAGACAGGCATGGCGACACAAGCCTTTAATCCCAGGAAATGATGGCAGGAAGCAGAGAAATATATAAGGCGTGAGGACCAGGAACTAGAGGCTTTTTAATCTTTTAGACTTTTGAGCAGCATTTCAGCTGAGATCCATTTGGGTGAGGACACAGAAGCTTTCAGTTTGAGGAAACAAGATCAGCTGAGGAATTGGCGAGGTGAGGTTGGCTGTGGCTTGTTTTGTTTCTCTGATCTTTCAGCGTTCACCCCAATATCTGGCTCCCAGGTTTGTTTTTATTAATTAAGACCTTTTAAGATTCATGCTACACAATCCAACGAATTAAGACTTCTCAAAGAGAATCAAATCCCAGTTTAATTTTGGTCATAAATATCTGCTTTGAAGTTATTTGTGATTTTTGTCATCTAAAACTCTGACCAAAAGTCACAATTTGAGAACTGTAATGCCACTATACTTCGTGGGTTACAGTGAGGTACTATGCTTATACGACCTTTTCAATATTCTGTTATTTGCTTGACTGATCCTCGATCTTTTGTGTTCACAGAATTACTGTATATAGGACACAAACAGAATGAATGAACACACCAAACTCTACAGAAGAAACTTCTAAGTAGGGGAACTGGCCTCAACTATCTGTCAGGGACATGAGGCCATTGTCCTTTTCTCTCTTGTTAAACAGCTGGAAATGAAGTTCTGGAGCACAGTCTAAGAATCGGAAGTACTGGTCATGTGAGAAAGACGCTGAGAAGAGTTTACAGAGTAGGGTACTGCATGTGTGATGGAGGCTCAGTGATGGAGGCCTTTTCCTACCTTTCAGCATCACATCCAACTGTCAAAATCCCTGAAGCCTGAGACTTCTGACTTTGCACCAATTTAAGTATACGTCATAAAAATATTTAACATTTATTGAGGTGTTTTCTATACCAGGCAAAAGGTTGAGTCTACATCACAGGTCATGTTATTCTCCTAATAATTTGTTGAGGTGGATTCTATTACATAGAAGGATTTTTTTTTTCAAGATGGGGTTTCTCTGTGTAGCCTTGGCTGTCCTGAAACTCATTCTATAGACCAGGCTAGCCTCAAACTCGGTGATCTCCCTGCCTTTGTCTCCCAAGTACTGGGATTAAAGGCATGTACCACCATGCCCAGCTTACATGTGAAGAATTTAAGAGTCACTGAAGTTAGGTCACTAAACGGTAAAGCTGGAATTTTAACCCTGTCTATCTGACACCACTCTCCAAGGTCATCATCAAGATGTCCCATTCTGATTTCCTAAGAGTGTAAGCATCTGACAGCCCTGTCGCTGACTCTCTGGATCCATCACTGTGTTTATACTCTGTGCTGCTGCAGCCAGGGGCCCATTCATTCCTGTGGGATGCAGACTCTTCTAACACATGATGTTGCATAGGGAGCTTCCTAGCAGTTTGTCCAGTTTTTCTTAAAACCATGCTACAATTTGAGGTTCTTATACAATTCTACTCTCCTGCTCTTTCACAAGAGTCCTGGTCTAAAGGTTCCCTTTGACTATTCCTGATATCTTCCCTTTCTACTTTAAAGTACTTCCCTCCAACATCTTTCTTGTACGTCTAAGTGTGTGTTAGCATCTGCTTCTTGGAAGATCCAGAGACTATGCCATCCATGCTTTGTTTTGAAGATGAGCATAAAACTCTAGCCTCATCTACTCATGCAAGAGCTAAGTGGGGACTACTAGAGACATTTTGGATTGGTGTCCTAGTTCCATTTCCGTTTCCATTTCTGTGATAACATACTGACCCAAAGCAACTTAGGGGAGAAAGGTTTATTGGAGCTTGTCATTCCAGGTTACAGTCCATCTCTCAGGGAAGTAGAGTGGCGGGAGCTTGAAGCAGCTAGTCACATCATATCTACTGCCAAGACTAAAGAGAAAGGAGTTCATGCAGACTTAGTGCTCAGCTGTTTTTCTCTGGACTTACACTGTCCAGGACACCAAATCCAGAAATGGTGCCCCTGCTTTCAGACTGGGTCTTCCCAAATTAATTAAGGCAATCAAGTAATCACATGCTTACTTCTTGCTTGCTTGTACTCAGCTTGATTTCTATACTCATACAGTTCAGGGTTCCCTGTCTAGGGAACGATGCCACCCACAGTGGGCTGGGTTTCCCACATCAATCAACTTAATTAAGATAATCCCACACAGACATACTTATAGACCAAACCACTGTAAATTATCCTTCATTGAGACCCTTTACCCAGGTGATTCTGGGTTGTATCAAGTTACAAGGCTAACGGTGACAAACTTAAACATCAGTCATCACTCACGTGTGAGCGATTCTATTACTGCCACTCTTGTTGAGTTATTGCTTATTCTGCCATTGTTATTCTGTTTTCTACATGTGAACACCTGTGCTAAATCACATATGCAATTCTACTAATATAATTAATTAGCAGTATTTTTATTATAAGAAGAGTTAAAATTTTAAAAGGTTCAACTTTAAAACTGGAGTTCAACAAAAATAGAAAATATTGCTTAATATTCAAGAGCTGAACTGAGAGTCTTAAAAGGGATTCTGAGCCATCTGAGAACCAGAGCAGTGTGGCCTAGAGAAGGATATACCCGACATAAGTTATTTTTTAAAGTTATGATTGAAGTAAGAAGACAGGAAATAGGTTCAGTTTTCTCTTTAATGCACTGTTTCTTATTAAAAATATATGACTTCCTGCAGGAGTTTGTCTTTAATGCTGATTCCACTCAGCCACCTCACCTTAACTTTTGAAAAATTAATTTATTCTTCGACAATTTCACATATGTGTATAATACATTCTGTTCCCATTTATCCCTCTATCTTTTCTTATTTAAATTTTTAATTTTTTTGAGAATGTCATGCATGAATATTATATTTATATCATCTCCACTCCTCCCTTTTCCTGCTCCAACTGGTCTCATGTCACCCCTACCCCTTCTTAACTTCATGACCTCTTTTCTTCAATTACTATTGTTTCATATATTCATGGATACATACACACACACATATTGTCTTAGTCACTGTTCTATTGCTGAGATAACATGATTAAGGCAACTATTATAAGAGAAAGCATTTAATTGGGGGCTCGCTTACAGTTTCAGAGGTTTAGCCCATTTTCATCATGGCAGGAAGCATGGTGGCATGCAGGCACATGCTGGAGCAGTAGCTGAGGACTTCATCCTTATCTGTAGGCAGAGAAAGAGACTTTGTGTTTGGCATGGGCTTTTGAAACCTCAAAGTCCACTCCTAGCAAAACATTTCTTCCAGCAAGGCCACACCTTTTAACCCTTCTAATCCTTTCAAATAGTGCCACTCCCTGAGGACTCGGCATTCAAGTATATGAATGTATGGGAGCCGTTCTTATTCAAACCACAACATTCCCCTCCTTGGGCCCCATAAGCTTGTAGCCCCATGTCATAATGCAAACATGTATTCAGTTCAATTTCAAAAGTCCCCATAGTCTACCACAGTCACAACATTGATTAAAAGTCCAAAGTTCTGAGACTCAAGGCAATCTCTTAATTGTAATTGTAACTGTTAGCATTCAGACCCACCCCTGAACTGCCAAGTGCCCTGACAATGTCATCTTTTTTTTTTTTTTTTTTTTTTTTTAGGTCTGATGACTTTACTCAACATGATAAAATTGGTGCAAAACCACTTTTGTCTACTTTCTTGTAACTTTTTGGTCCAAATACATAAAATATGCAACATTTACAGCATTTTCCTTTTTTCTTTTGTAAATGTAATGCTTTAAAACACATTATAAAGCACCATAGTAAAAATAGTCTACAGGTAAAAGTACAGAAGTAGGAAAATCCTACCCACATTACAGCTCACTGATGGAGTCGCCATATGGAATCACCGATACTTCAGTGTACTGGGTTACAGATAAGCCATGGAGAAACAAATACTAAACTCACTTTTTTGATATTAATATGTGGAAATCATTAAGAAAGCCTCAGATAATGTTGTCAACATTCTTAGAAATACCACCCCAATATTCGATACTGGGGACAGGAATCAGGAATACTGCTTTAACTGTTTTGTCTTTTTATAGTATTATTCATGGTTTTAAGCTGATTTCTTTAACACTAATGATCGTTCAAAAAATAAAATGAAATAAAGCCTACATAAATACGGGCAAACCCAACTATAGCAGAAATAGTTCTGAGAAAACATGATCAAACATTCCAATAAATTTTGTGAGGCACGATTCACAAAAACAAATCAGACACTGGCAACCAGTTATTAGCACTCTCCAGCAGAACTGTGCAACACAAACCTCCAGAAGGTGAAGTGTCAAACAGATTCATCTTCATCCAAAGAAGGTGAAGAAATGCACTATCAAAAGCAAGAGAATCAAGAACCTCTTCTGAAACGGTGTTCAGCCTTATGACTAAACTGGCATGTGTGCATTTTAGATGATGTAAGATCCCCCTCACTGGGAGGAGATCACAACTATCACAAAAAATGAAAACAAAATAACAAAAATAACAAAGCCTCAAACTTAAACTCTCCTTAGAACACTAACTCCCATTCAGCATCTGATTTCTTGACATTCACGTCAGTCCCTAACTCAGTCCAGTGAGAGCGGCTGACACAGTGTCAGCAAAGCAGGTGGGGAAGCTGGAGGTGACAGTGGAGCCGTGCTCAGGCTCAACACTGCTTTGGCCATGCACACTCAGTTCGACTTCGGGTAAATCTTTTCATAGAAAAAGTTCTGGGCTAGGATGTAGAGGTCTCCGTCCTTCTCCCGGACAGCGTGGGCTCTGATGAACTGGAACTGCTCCAGCGCGAACTCATAGAACTCGTTCTCCATCTTCCAGATGTTGGACTGCTGCAGCTTCGCGATGGTCTGCTTGGTGGGCAGTTTCTTCTCTGTGGTTTTCCTCAGGTGGGATTTCTTTCCTGTACGATAGAGGTCTGTGGCACCCCGGAAAAAGCGGGGCAGAGCTGCCTCTAGTAACATGATGAAGTCTTCCAGCTCTTCAGTCACTCCCACCAGGAAGTACTCATTAACTAGGTTATACTTAGCTTGATCCATAGCCCATCTGCTTCCCACATTCCAGCATTCTAAGCTGTGGCCACAGAAGAACGGTATCTGAAGCCAGAGCTTCTCGGAGCACAGTCTGAGCCACCCTCAGCCACACACTCATCGAGATCTTTTTGTCTCCTTGTTTCCGTCTCCTTAATCCTGGTCTGTAATCATCTCCAAACCTCAGAATGTAATAGTAGGAAACTAGCCTCTCGATAGGGTCCCTGATGACATTAATATAAATCGGCTTCTTCTTCACACCGAATTTTGCAAAATCCAAATAAGAATAAAACCCTGGTTTCATCTCGTTCCAGGTGGTTATATTTTTTACAAAGCGTTCCTGATCCTGCAGTGACATTACTGGATTATTTTTGGTAGTGTTGATGTGAAGAACATGGTACCTATTCTTTGCACACAAGTCATAGGCGATATTGGTAAACGAGGTGCTTGCAGTTTTGGGAACTCTGTTATAAATGATGACTATATCCTCTTATTCATCTAAAGCTGCATCTTGCCGAGCGCCATCCATTGTATGCTGCTGTTCAATTTCCCGGACTTCATGTCTTGCAATTGCCCTTTCTCACCCGATCCTCAGCTGGTCTTGCTTCCTCAGACTGGAGGCCTCTGAGTCCTCATCCAGAATGGGTCTCAGCTGAATTGCTGCTTAAAAGCCTGAATGCTTAACCAGGCCAAATGCTCGACAATGTCATCTTACATAAAGTCTTCTTTAAGAGAAAACTTCTCCCCCTTCTCTCTTCCTTCCTCTCTCACCATGAGGTAGCATGCGCCCCTCCTTTCCTTTTCTCTTTCTCTTTTTCTTCTCCTCTCCTCAGACCCTGCCCATTTTCTCTTTCTCCTCCCTTCCTTCCCCTTTCCCCTTAATAAAACTTTCCTTGAGGGTGCCAAGTCTGCATGGTGTGAGTGACTTTCTGCCCGTGCCCCCTTGGCCGCTGTCCACCGTGTTTGGATGGCCTGTCTGTTTGGATGGGGCACCAGGATCCACCTGTCAAGGCCTCTTTCCCACTGTTTTACAAAATTGGTGCTGTGCTTGTGCTTGGCAGAGGCCCTCCTGGCACTTTCTCCTGCCTGCTGGCAGTCTGAGGCACACTAGGACCCCTGGAACCTTCAACAATCACTTCATCCAACATAGGAATAATCAATAAGCCCCCACTTCTGACCATTTCGCGCAAATGAGGACTTGTCTCCTCTCGATCTATCTGTCAAAAAAGCCTATTTCCTATGTGCAGATGGCCACGTATGTGGACATGTGACTGTGTTTCTGACTGATTTCTGAATGCTTGAGATGATCTGTTCCGTGTCTCCTGGAAAACAACAACCACCACAAAAAGTGACCATGTGGGCAGTCACTATCTTTACTAGCATTTTGAGCTATGGCAGCTTTGTTATGACAATGTAGCAAGATGTCGCTGGTGACTATCTGGTTCTGATTCCAGTTGGAAAGTGCTGTTTGTCTTATTGGAAAGTTTTATCTATTTCTCAAGAAAGTTACATATGCTGTTCTTTATTGAAAAGCTGGCTCTAGGGTTGGATTATGGCTCTCCTTTTGCTAGACCCAGACATGCTTATTTAAAAGTCACCTCTATGTCACTCTGTCAGTCTGAGCCCCTGGCACAATGACAGGAAGAAGAAAAACAAAACAGAAGAGCCAAAAAATTGAACATGGTTTATATGAACATTCTGTACCATGAGATTTATAAATTTATTTTGTTAACTATGATTAGAAATCTGTTAAAATTAAAACTAGATAAAAAGTTAAAACTAACAACACTGGGAATTGAATATTTAAAATCTATGCATGGATAAATTTTATAATTTAAGAGTCACCCAGGTGATAATGGCTTTAAAACCATGAAGGGATCATGGGGAACAGCTAAGGGTTGCAATGTATGGCAGGACTAGAGTTCCAAAGAAAGTCCAGTTGCAGTGGTGGACCTTAACAGTTTTTGAAGTGCCAGTGCCAGGTGATAGTCACCAGAAGCACCAGCCACAATGAAATGGAGCAGGCTGAGATCTAGAAATCAGGCTATGTATATACTGCCAAGGGTGGAACCAAAAAGTGATCCAGACCTCTAAAAAAAAAAAAAAGATTATGAATGAATCCCCAGATATTGAGCTTTGGAATTGTTGCACTATTAGAGCTTGGTGTTTTCTCCTTCTTAAAATAAAAGAGGGTGCTTTATTTTGATATTACAGGAAGACATTTGAGAGATTTTAAACCTTTTATTAAGAACAGTTTTTAAGATATTTAAATTTATAAGGATATGGCCAACTTGTCAGCTCATTTTATATATAAAAATCAAGCCTTACTTTTCTAAAGCTACTAGGTCTCTTGATAAGAAAATGTTCTAAGATATAAAAGTCCATGCAAGCTTTGAGGAGCTCAAAAAATGATTTAAGATATAAATATTAGTTACAAAGATATAAATAGATGATTTAAATGCTTCAGATTACTTTCCCCTTCTATGATATTGTTATATTAAGATTTCAAAGGTTCAAATTTTAACATTAATAGAATTCTGATACTGTTTGAGTCACAAGCTCAAGATTTTAGATTTTCTTTCGTTGTCTTCCAAATATAAACTTAAAGGTATAAGTCTATTCCTGCTGTTTTACAGATCCATTACCTGCTTTTTCTACAATTTGGATTTCAATACTGATTGGTAATACTAATATATCTAAACCTTTTATGTCCTTTTGTAAAATAAGAATTCATATAAACTTCAGAAGATCAAAAGAAGTCATAAAACTTGGATCTACTTCACAGAGGTCAAAAGGATTTCAGACAAGCACAGCAGTACAGCTTGAGTTTTCCCCACCTGTCTATTCCTGAGGATGGTGTTTCTCTCTGTGGAACTCCTCCACTTCCCAATTACTAAAACTATGGGCCTAAAAGTTCCAAGTAAGTTCATAAATTTTAACTTCTGTTCCTAATTTGAACTTGTCTCTCAACAGGTTTGCACTTGGCTGGCAGACACATCCAAGCATCAATTGCTGACTGCAACTTGCTCCAAATGACCATGAGTTCTGGACTTGCTAAAGGGT